>JAQFVV010000127.1:2811355-2828189 GCA_028023455.1 Epiperipatus broadwayi | reverse complement strand
TGCTATTTTCTTTCTTTGCTGACGTAAAAGTATAATGATGACGTCGAAGAAAATATGGCCGTTTTTAGCTATATATGTTAGCTTTCAAACGATCTTTATTTCAAAAAAATCGGTCAAAATTTAGATTTTTGGCGAATTTTTTAATCAACCACAGTATTTAATTTTTTTGTTTTTTTGGTAATTTTTGTACTTATCACGAAACGATAAAAGACATAAAATGTTTTACGGCTGCAAGTGAAGTTTTCTTCGGTATTATTCTCAAACAAGGCTTACAACAGACTAAGAATGTAATTATTCGTAAGTAAAATTTTTTAATTTTTTTTTTTAATTTTTTGAAAAAATATATTTTTTATTAATTTTAGTTTGTAATTAGTGTGTGCTAATTTGTAGTTATATATTTATTTATTTATGCTCATATACAATTCATATCTATCGAAAAACTGGTGTGTGTGTGTGTAATTATATATTTATGGTCGTATAGAATTCATATTTATCATAATTTTCTAAAGGTAGTTTGTAATACATTTATTTATGCTCACATAGAATTCATATTTATCGAAAAATTAGTGTGATTTAGTTTTTAATTATATATTTATTCATATCGTAATTAACTTATTAGTATATAATTCATATCGTAATTTTCTAAAGTTCTATGTACACTAATCCTCTTATTTTTATAAAAATAATGATTTTCAAAAAGTATACTTTTTGAAAACCATTAATTATGTTTATATTATATGGTTTACAAGCAATGAGTTATAAGACTAATAAACAAATGTATACAGACAGACATTGCATACACAAACATATAATCCAATTCTGATTCTTGTTTATGTTTATGCTTGATCATGCTTTGCTTTTGCTATATGTTTCATAACATTATTTTCAAGTCTATAGGCTATATGCAAATAAATTATATCTGTGGTACAATAAATATAACAAGATAGCATCACTTCTATACATAAAAAATGTAAACATCACTTGTGCACTGCATAAAGAATATAAACATCATTGGTGATCACAATGAATATAAACATCACTATTGTACACACAAAAAATATAAAATGAAGAGATAAAACTCATTTTATCAGTGATATAGAAAGTAGCCTACAATTTCTAGTTTTAGACATACAAGAAGCCAATTGCTATGATGATTTCTTTTGTATCTTTTATTAGGATGAATCTTTTTCTTTATAGACGCCTTTGACATTTAGAACATTTGGGGTACAAGATAGAAATGAACAAGTCATATCCGACTTTGTTTGGAGATTGTGAAGCTATGGATTATCTTAGGTAAGACATATTATACATGTTTAGAAAGATAATTTTGTAAGGAATAGAAAGAAATTATCACTGAAGATGAATTTTGAATTTTAGTTAATGTTAATTTCTAAATTATGAACAAACAATAAAATAATAATTATTTCGAATGTGAAAATTTTTTTTTTTTTCTTATTTTTTATATAGTTATCACTATTTATTTTATGCTTATTGTTTTTCTTAATTTTTCTAGTTTCTAGCAATGTAATTGTTTTTGTTCTAACATAATTAAAACTGAAGTTATTATGAAAATTGTGCCTCAGGCCATTATTTTAAAAAGTTCAATATGGCGGCTTGAAGCTGAAGTAGTTAAACTATTTAATCAGAAATATTAACATTTTATTTTACAGTGTATTTTATAACACATTGAAAGAAAACTATATCTATTTTTTATCATAAGTTGAAAGTGAAAGAAGAAAAAAATATAGAGTGTTTACATTGCTCGTGTGTGTGCGTATATACCTGTACCGACTTTGTCTCGGTACAATATATATATATATAAATGTAGCAGCCATATGTGGTCTATAGTCACTGTTTTGACACTCCTACTCTTACTAAAGATGTTTCCAATATTCCTCTCTATATAAATGTGAGTTACAATAAAATACAGTCTATCTTATTATTTCTAAATCCATTGTTTTATAATGTCACAAAAACTAGTACTTTGAAAATTTAATCTCAAATTTTGCATACATATTTAACATTGTAATTAAGTAATATTATATATGTAATATATAGGGTATATGAGCACAGACTTTCACACAACCACCACTCTCTACTCTATCTAATAACACTGATACACTTAAGCACATGTGTACTGAAAAGATAAATAATCACCAATATACGTATTTCATGCTAAACCAGCAATCATCAGTTGGTCCAGATTATCATCTCCCACACATATATACTATAAGTGCTCAAATATATATTAAGATAGCAGGTGTATATATAATAAGCCTGTGCTTCAGTTATTATATTTATATAAACATTTTTAAAATAACTAAATATGAATTCATTGTCATAACGAGATGAAATTTTTTATTATCTATTTGGTTTGCTCATACATTGGAATAGCCAAATTAAATATTTTTTCATAAATATTAATTAAACAAGAGAAATTACCAGCTTTTTCATTTTTATATAACAAATCATCTAGTGATGATGATAATTTTCTTTTTGGAAGCATATATATATAAAATTACAGATTTTATGAAACATTGAAAATAGTGTGGTCACACTTGTTTGAATCTTGAAATGATTTTTATCATATCTCAGCAGCTCTCTTAATAAAACATTATTAGAAGCTTTTATCCAGTTTTCAATTTAACTCATAAAGCTATCCACTGAGCCCTTATTTACTTATTAATAAAATATCAAAATATTTAAAATAATTGTTTTAGTTAAAACAAATTTTTTTCAACAATAGCTTAATATAATATGGTACTAAAATATATTTATTCTTTATCCAGAAATGTCTCCACTCTCTTAAAGTATTAATATATCAAATTTATTAAGTGCAAGCAGATAATATTGTAATAACATGAAAGGCTAAAACCATCGTGACAGTCAATCAGATGTAATAATGATCGCACATGGAGCTCTTAATTCTAATCTTTTTTTTTTATAGTTCTGGCTTGTGTTTTAGAATTAAGAGTTCCACATGCGGTTATTATTACATCTGATTGACTGTCACGTAAGCATGTTTAAAGTGCATCTTTCGATGGTTTTAGTCTTTCAAGTTATTAAAGTATTAATGTAATGCATATAATATTTATAAAGTAAACAAAACATGGATACCATTAACTATTAATACAAATAACACTGTCATTCACTTTTGTTTTTCATCATTAATAATAAGCAGATTGGCATATATATCGAAATACTTATATTACAACAAGTACAAAATAAAAGACAAAAATAAATTATTTTATAAACACTATATAAAATATAATAATCGAACTCAGAATAAATGAAATATATTCAATCATCAATATTTGAATTTCTTTAAAACTTGCTTTCTTTAGTTAAAAAGAATTAATAAATTAATTCCAAGTTTAAGATCTGATAGAAATATAAAAATGGAAAAAAAGAATCAAATATTTATATTAAAAATTACTCCCCTCACGAGCATTAGTATAAAATTATCACACTTTTAAAAACCAATTAAGTATGATAATGTTAAAATCCATTGCCTAGAAAACAAACTTTTCAAATTTATATATATAAGATAAATGAAATAATAACTGAATAAACATTACCAGTAACTGTTGTCTTTAATCTAAATATTCCTGAAATTTTTATTTAGAACTCTAGTATTTAGCCTGGTTGTTGATTATTAATTCTTTAATCCTTATTGAAATATTTAAATTATACTTTAACACCTAGCTCATTTTTCTACATAATTCCTTTAACATGTTTGTCAAGTTTAGAAAGTGCAGACAATCAGAGGGTTTTTTTAATTACTTAATTTTCAAAATAATAATTGTGTGTAATAAATTATTAATATTTTATTAAGTACTTTATAAATTACTTTAAAAAATATTAAAAATTACTTCCATACATTTTAAATAATTCTTCAAATATGTTTTTATTAGCCTTATATATAAATATATAAATTTCCTAGAAATCAAATGCTAGTATAAACACTTCAATTCTGTACCTGTGGCTTTGCTTAGGATAAAAGTAATTACATTTTTTTTTTCAAACAATATAAAAAGAAAAAATCTATAATTCTCCAAAAAATAAAAAAATCATGTAAGATTTATGAAGAATGATGCAATATTTGTTGAGTTACTAAGTAACAAAAAAAATTTTTTTTCAAATTTATATTGATAATAGATATAAGCTATTATTCTAATTCCTATTCTGTAATCTATATAACATTTAATACACATAAAAACATATTCTAAAAAGCTTAACCATTATTCTACTATAGGGTATAAAAAATCATATTTGTATATATGACCACAAACATAACAATCAAACTACTTAAACAATATTTAATAAATTATTTTCTTCCCTAACATATATTGAATCTTATAGTTTTCAATTCAGTAAAAAAAAACATATACATTCTCTTTAAAGCACACATGAGATTTTAAAATATTGCTTTACCCAATATAAAAACAATAAGATATAATAAAAAATAAATTTTAAAAAAATTTAACTAGTTCAAATATATATCATCTTAAATATACAAAACAGTGCAGTAGTGAGTTAAAGAATTTCAACTTTAAAATATTTTAACAAGTAATACAAGCAAGCTCTGTCTTATCTTGATATATATAGCATACATATATCCAAGGTGAGTACAATAAAAAAATATTTAATTAGATATCTCTCTAAAAGTAAACACATTTATCACAAAAATATGAACTTCTTCCATTGAATTATCAAATAAAAAGTTTCACATGTCTTACATTACTATCAAATACAAGCAAGCAATGATAAAAATTCCACTATAGAAGTGCAATACAGAGACTTCAGATCACTCAAAAAAGTATGGAGAGATGCATGTTGGGAGTAACAAGAAGAGATCGGAAATGCAATGTATTGGTAAGAGAACAAACAGGTGTAACTGACCTCATTGAAAAAATTAAAAAACTGAAGTGGAGTTGGTCTGGACATATTGCTAGAAGAGATGATAATAGATGAACAGTTGAAATTTTGAACTGGATTACAAGAGATTCTAAAAGACCCAGAAAGAGACCACATGAAAGATGGATGGATGAAATAAGAAAGTATGCAGGGGTGATGTGGAAAAGAAAAGCTAAAGATAGAAAAAAATGGATTGAATTTGGAGAGATCTTCATCCTGCAGTGGATTGATAATGGTTGATGATGATGATAGAATATTAAAAATAGCAATATATCCATTTGAAGCATAGTGTCAGGAAAATCTAAACTTTTATATTTTTTAATTAGATTTAAAGCTATTGTTATTAATAATATATTTTAAAAAATAATTTCTTTTAACTAGGAAGTTCAGAATAATTTGAATTTAATAACATTAGTAAATGTAAATACTCACATAAAAGTGTTTTTTTAATATATATATATATATGTTAAAACGAAGATTTGCACAGGTTAAATATATAAAATACATATTTTGCGGGTTCATCCGTGTTAAAAACTTTTAATATCAATATACTGACGTTTCGACTTGGTCACACAAGCCATCCACAGAGTTATAAAAAGGTAAAAAGATGGTTGTAGAGGCGCTACAATCACTGGTTTGAATAAAACATTAAAAAACCTACCAATAGCAAAAATGTTAAATTTAAGAATGTTTTTTAAAGAAATCTTTCCAAATAGGAGGAAGTTTGCACGTATCATCTCACTTTTTGATACAATCTGGCCTTTTAAATATCTCAATGGCTTCTCTGATTTTGCATTGGTAGAGATTATCACATCTGGATATGATCCTGGTACTAAAAAAATCTATTTTATGACCTGAATCTATAGTATGGAGTGAGAGTGCTGATGATGATGAGTGTTGTTTAACTGCATTAGCATGCTCATTTCTCCTAACACTGATGCGACGATTACTCATACCTATGTAAGAAGCTTTACAATTTTTACATGAGATTTGATAGACACCATGAGATTCAAGAGGGATTGAATCCTTAGGCTTGGTTATTATATTGCTGATCTTTTGATGAGCAGAAAATGCTGTATCTATATTATAGCGTTTTAATATATGTCCGATACTGTCTGTAGTTCCTTTTACATATGGAACACAAATCCTAATAGCTGACTTATCATCTTTTTGTTTCCTATTTTGTCTATTTTGGGCTTGAAATAAGGCTTTTTTTATAAATTTGTAATTATAACTATTTGCTAATAAAACACTATTAATATGATTTATTTCTTCTTTCAGATGTGTGTCATCTGAAAGGTTAATTGCTCTATTTAAAAGAGTTTTGGCTACAGAAACTATCTGAGTTGGGTGATGATGAGAATGGAAATGTAAATATCTGTCTGTGTGTGTATCCTTTCTGTAAATAGAAAAAGATAAACTATTTGGTGTTCTGGTGACTAGAACATCAAGAAAAGAGAGTTTTCCATCAGACTCTGTCTCCATTGTAAATTTAATATGAGGATGCATATTATTTAAATGTAAGAAAAAATCATCTAATGTATTTTTTCCATGTTGCCATATGACAAAAGTGTCATCTATGTATCTGAGCCAAATGAGAGGTTTTAAAGATGATGATTCTAAAGCACGAGTTTCTATATATTCCATGAATAAATCAGCTATTACTCCTGAGATAGGTGAGCCCATAGGAGTACCAAAAACTTGTCTGTAATGCTGTCCATTGTATACAAAATATGTATTTAAGAGACAATGTAAGGACCTCTTAAGCCTTAATGTTTTAAAAAGAAATTCTGCTTTAACATATTAAAATTGTTTTATATTTTTTAGAATATATCAAAAGATTCTAATACAGTGTCGGTAATGATGATATGTGATCAGTGTTGCAAGGCATGGCCATTTTCTTTGATAAATAACATAGTAGACTTTACTAATTTCTATTTTTAAAATTAAACATATATAAATAAAATCACAGACTATATGTGTATTCTTTTTGTTTTAAGTAATTATTATACAATTATTGTGTAAAAATAAGCAAAAATATTTTATAAAGCATGCAAAAATTCATATTTTTTATTCCAATTCATATTTTTTATTGCTTTGTTTAAACATTGGTTCTTAAATACATATTTTGTATACAATGGACAGCATTACAGACAAGTTTTTGGTACTCCTATGGGCTCACCTATCTCAGGAGTAATAGCTGATTTATTCATGGAATATATAGAAACTCGTGCTTTAGAATCATCATCTTTAAAACCTCTCATTTGGCTCAGATACATAGATGACACTTTTGTCATATGGCAACATGGAAAAAATACATTAGATGATTTTTTCTTACATTTAAATAATATGCATCCTCATATTAAATTTACAATGGAGACAGAGTCTGATGGAAAATTCCCTTTTCTTGATGTTCTAGTCACCAGAACACCAAATAGTTTATCTTTTTCTATTTACAGAAAGGATACATACACAGACAGATATTTACATTTCCATTCTCATCATCACCCAACTCAGATAGTTTCTGTAGCCAAAACTCTTTTAAATAGAGCAATTAACCTTTCAGATGACACTCATCTGAAAGAAGAAATAAATCATATTAATAGTGTTTTATTAGCAAATAGTTATAATTACAAATTTATAAAAAAAGCCTTATTTCAAGCCCAAAATAGACAAAATAGGAAACAAAAAGATAAGTCAGCTATTAGGATTTGTGTTCCATATGTAAAAGGAACTACAGACAGTATCGGACGTATATTAAAACGCTATAATATAGATACAGCATTTTCTGCTCATCAAAAGATCAGCAATATAATAACCAAGCCTAAGGATTCAATCCCTCTTGAATCTCATGGTGTCTATCAAATCTCATGTAAAAATTGTAAAGCTTCTTACATAGGTATGAGTAATCGTCGCATCAGTGTTAGGAGAGATGAGCATGCTAATGCAGTTAAACAACACTCATCATCATCAGCACTCTCACTCCATACTATAGATTCAGGTCATAAAATAGATTTTTCTAGTACCAGGATCATATCCAGATGTTATAATCTCTACCAATGCAAAATCAGAGAAGCCATTGAGATATTTAAAAGGCCAGATTGTATCAATAAGCGAGATGATACGTGCAAACTTCTTCCTATTTGGAAAGATTTCTTTAAAAAACATTCTTAAATTTAACATTTTTGCTATTGGTGGGTTTTTTAATGTTTTATTCAAACCAGTGATTGTAGCGCCTCTACAACCGTCTTTCTACCTTTTTATAACTCTGTGGATGGCTTGTGTGACCAAGTCGAAATGTCAGTATATTGATATTAAAAGTTTTTAACACGGATGAACCCGCAAAATATGTATTTTATATATATATATAGACTATCCTACTTTAAAAAAAACCTGTCTAGACTAATGAAAAATTTTTTACTAAAAAAATTAAATCATCTAAAATGTATTAAATAATTAATATTTGTTCTCCATTTAATTTAAGAAAGGGGGGAAATATATACATTTTATACACAAACTAGTCTTGCATTGGTAGTCGAGAGGTCAGCTTGACTGCCTTGTACTTGCAGGCAGTTGCCCGGGTCGCGGGTTCGCGTCCCGGCCGATGCTATGACACTTAAGAAAAAAAACTATGAAATTTATCTTTCTCAATAGAAAAAAAGTTATTTGTACTGCCTAGTTTTGAATAAATAATATAATTTTTGGTGAAAATTATTAAATCTAGTTCTGATAAAGTTTATAAGTAGATAATTGTTTTAATGGGATTGGTATTACTTCTTCACAAATATATGAATTAAGGTATTGAAACGTCATAAAGAAAAATCTTCGACCAATCTGATAATGCATTTAAATATATAACAAAAATTCACATACAACAACAATGATCAATCCTGATGTATATAATTATTTAATCAATATCTACAATTCCCAGTGGCAAAGGCAATAAAATCAATATTTTATAACTAAGCACACAGATAAATATGAAATAAAAAATAATTCTTTATTTGTTTTTTACTTTTTTTAATAACAATATAAACAATCTTAAGACAGTATAATAGAAGTCATGAACTTTGGGCAAAAGGACCTCTTAAGCCTTAATGTTTTAAAAAGAAATTCTGCTTTAACATATTAAAATTGTTTTATATTTTTTAGAATATATCAAAAGATTCTAATACAGTGTCGGTAATGATGATATGTGATCAGTGTTGCAAGGCATGGCCATTTTCTTTGATAAATAACATAGTAGACTTTACTAATTTCTATTTTTAAAATTAAACATATATAAATAAAATCACAGACTATATGTGTATTCTTTTTGTTTTAAGTAATTATTATACAATTATTGTGTAAAAATAAGCAAAAAATTTTTATAAAGCATGCAAAAATTCATATTTTTTATTCCAAAAATTTTCTTGAAATAATTTTACAAATACTGTGAATTCCAGATTACAATGAACTAAAACTATCAAATATGTAAAAGCAGGTCTTTGATTTTTACTTGATTACATGAAAAATATTGACCACTTCAGGTTTTTTTGAAATTAATAAATCAATATATCATAGTTCATGATTTTTGCCATTTAAAAAAATCTACAGAAATATTGTTATAAATAGCCATAGAAAAGCAATTTTAAATGAGAGAATTACTCTAACATCTCTGAAGTAAAAAATCACATTAATTTATGACCTCGTAATTGTTCAGCTAATTTTACTTTATTCAGAATTTATTGAAGTTGAATATCAAATAGTTTAGAAGTAATTGCATATATTTAGGTTTAATTTTGATTAATAAATATCAAATATTTCAGCAAAAAAATGTAAATTTAAGTTCAATTTTGAGATGAGTTAACAAGAAAATAAAAAATTTAATAAATAAATAAGCAAGCTTTTGCTTCCAGTATGAACATCTAAGACATTTTTTTAGTTTTCCTTCTTCATTTCATAGGCAGTTTCATTAATGACTTTAGTAATATGACATTTGAATTTGGAAATGAAAATATAAAAATAATAGTGAGGGCAAAATGAATCCAATAAAGGTATCCATATAGATTAGAATAGATAATTGAATTTTAACATTTCTTTTCCTACAAAAAACAGCACTTTTATAAATATTGGTTGGTTTTACATGACTTTTAAAATAGCATATAATATTTTTATAATTTATTTAATATATTTTAGTGAGAATTATTTAGACTCTTAATAAAAACTATGGGAAAAAATAAAATGAATATCATATAAATAAAAAAGTCCTTTAGAGATTAGGAAAATGATATTAGTTTTTCAGTCAATACTTTTAAAATTACTTACACCAATAGACTTTTATATTTTAGTATTTTTAATAAAAATCTTTATATAAAATATAACTAAATCTTCAAATAAAAACTTTATAGAAGCTTTCACCTACTCTTTTTAAACTATTTATTTCTTTAACATTTTATTGATTGACTAAAACAATACAAATATATATATTTTAATTTAAAATTACCACTTTCATATCAAAATATTTTTTTCCAATTATATTCCTAAATTTTTACAATGTATATAGACATAATTTTTTTAATATTTTAATGAATTTTACTTTGATATCTTCTGTATAAAACTACTGACTAATGATCTACATGGCTGAGCTACAATAAAAACATTAAGACATTCTCAGTATATTCAACATCCCTCCATTCTTCATAGAAAAATAGTGAAATGCAATGCATTGCTCACCATCTTGCTAATTTTTAATTCATGATGACTTCACTAAATTTCCATTTTTGCACATCTTATAACTAAAAGAGGTTTTGATACAAACTGATTATTCAATATTGTATACTTGGCTAAATTTTTATGTCTGATTATATTTTAAAAATCCAATATTTGGAACATAAAATTACCATTAAATTTTGGTTAAATTTAAATTCAAGAGAATACCATTAATCAATATCATAAAGTTGTCCTATTTATAATGTTAATTCTAAATAAATAGTAATAATGATGACAAATATACATTATATGTGAACTTGTATATATTACATATAACATTATTATTTAAATTAAAATTTTGCTTTTAATTATAATGTGTTTTTTATTTTTTTAGATAGAAATTAGTAAAAAGTATTTTCATATTGATATCAAGAACCATCTACTTAAATACTAGAAGAATGTCATCAAGTACTCAAATAGATGTCATCGATATAATAAAAAATTATATATGTATATTGAACTGAGTCAGAGAAAATCACTCTGATTTTATAATTTAAATCTTAATTTTAACTCAGGCTGCACTTTTCAACATGGCAACAGACTAGCCCTTCAAGCAGAAGGAAGAATACCATTGATAGCATAAGCCATCAATAATACCCATGGTCAGATTGAACCATATAAAGCATAACATGATCATATTTCCAGAGGGTCACCCATCTCATCTGCTGGATTCAAACCCCTGGCATCCAAAGCATTTTATTTGTTTTGAGGATCCACCTCATGTGACAGACAATAAAGGTTTAAGCTTTTCTTTTTCTAATTACAGACCTTTTGTGTGCTTGATAAATAATCAGAATGTTAAATAATAAAATTATAAATAAAAATATTTATTCTAATAATTATAACCCAAAGAAGAAAGTGTTTCAATGAACTAGTTGGATTTTCATAAATAAGTAGCATATATATATATGTGTGTGTGTGTTATACATAAGTGAAGCTTCATATGGTTCCAATAGCTGCCAGAATTTATCTTAGCTCAACTTTTTATTGCAATTATCTGTTTAAAAAAATAATGATAAAAAAGAAGAAATTGGTTAGTTAATGAATAAGATGTCATAATAATTGATAATGTAGTGATATTTAATAAATTTTATGTAATTATATGTGCAAAGTAAGTAACATAATTATAATTGGTTTGTAGGAGATATAAGATAGCATTTTTTCAAAGTAAATATTTAGGTTAGTATTTAAAATAATAATAAATGATGTTAACTGTATCATAAAATAACTTCTGTTTTATTTATTTCTAGTTTATAACTAATAATTGAGTTAATATTATAAATAAAATAAATAATATCAAATTGGTTTAAAATTAATCTTTAGATTTATTAAAGCAGTCAAATAATAATTAAATGTTTAATATAAATTAGCATTAAACTGTTAAAAGTTATTTCTAATATTATATTCATTAATATTTTTATTTGTAGTCGTCAAAAAGTTATAATTAATTAGTGGAGATTAGATTAAAGATCATCCTTGTGTGAGTGTGTATGCATGCATGGAGATATATGAAGTAAATGAATAAATAATAATTTAGCTACAATATTAATTAAAAACAAGAAAAACAAATGAATGAATAAAATCAGTATAATTAAATATTTAAAAGGTCTATTGATAAATGAAATTGGTTTTAGTTTTATATTAGTATTTCTATTTTTATTTTTTATGTAATACATTTTTTTTATTTTCAAGATTACATAAGAACTAATAATTAACTTTTAATTTAAAGTTGTTAAACCACATGATTTTCAAATAAATAGATCAAAATGATATCAGTTGTCAATTGATTAATTTTCCAGCTGATTTTTAAAAAAGGAACCACAGTTAAAATGAAATAAATTATATTTATTGGTTGATTAAAATAAATTGGCATTAAAAAAAATTCTTGGGAGGGGATAAAAATAATTGTTACAAATAGGTTTTATTGTATTTTTTGGTGTGTGTTATTGAATCCTCACTTTTCCTGAAATATTTTTTCTCCTAAAACCAGTTGTAATTTTTTTTTAAAAAAAATTGTTATTTTTTTAAACAAAAGTATGGTAAATTATATCTTTAATTTTTCCAAGATTATAATGAGCAACTGCTAAAAAAGGAAAAATAACCCATATTTCTTGGCATTGACTTTCAATTAATAATCTTAAAAGCTATAGTAAAAATATTTAAAGGAAATTTTATATCTGCTATCTTATCTTCTAACTGCATAACTTATATCTTCCATAAAATGAATTTAAAATATAGACAATTAATGTATTTACAGCTAGATAACTGCTGTTGCACTAGACTTTGTTGTCAAGAATTACTTATTATTCAAATAGATAAAATTTAAAATAAGAAAAGTGTAAAAACATTTGTAGTAACTTTATTATAATTGAAAAGCCTCAATATCCTTGTTTAAGTTCATTTATAAATGATTTCTAGTACATATAGTATATTAATTTTGCCTAATGTTCAACTAAAAAAGATTATTCATTATATTAATTGTCTACTGCTAAAATATTTTGACAAAAATGTTATAAACTACAATTATTTAAGGATGAATTTTTATCTATTAAATATTAAGTATAGTTATAATGAACTGTTATATTTTCTTATATCTATACATGAAATTTGTGACAATTATTCTTAGTTCCTTAAACAGATAAAATTTCTACTTGCAAAATACTCCCATTTTTATGTTAAAAAGAGTAAAAAGAAATTATTTGGAAGCATTTTAAAATATTGTATGTGAAAATAATTTTTTTAAAAAAAAGAAAAAGCTGTTTAAAAAATGTATTTTTTTTTTTTAGAAAAGAGGTGGAATTAAAAATGAAGTTGTATTATTGTATAAGTAAACCCAGGATCCCTAATGATATTTTCAGCTCAATAATTTGTTTTACTTACTATTCTATTGCCAGCTTATTTTTATTATTTTAGTATTATGTTTTATTGTCTAAAAATATCTTTAAAGGAAGAATTACATTAACTTTAAAGAACTATTAAATATGTTTCATTTGGAAATCTTTGCCATGTTTGAGTTAAATGTTTTGACCAGAAGCTTTGCGCTGTCAGATAAATAATATTCAATAAATTATGTAAATGTCTTGAATAGAAAAACGGTATGGAGGAAGCTGAAGCTAAAGTTATTGTATTTTTATTGTGTGTGTTTTATTGGTTTTAAAAAAAAGAAACCAAAAAAATATTTATGCTATATATATTTTTTAAATAGGTGTAATAATCTTTGGTATAAATATGCCAGGTAATTTAATTGTTATAATTTTAGTTTTAATGGGTTTATTAGAATGAGTAGCCATTCTACCATTCTCAGGTATATTAGTATTATTATAATTGTTAAACATTTCACAAGTTAATGTATATTTAGTAATTTTATCCCTAGAGATTTTAATATCTCATTTTTAGCTTATTTGAATGTGTGGTATTTCACTCAGTTTTATTTAAAATCTGTCAGGTTTATCAGAGAGTTTTCCATTCATTTGTTTTATAAATGCTACATTAATAATAACCGCAAATATTTTTATATACACATTGAGAATTAATTTTCTTGCATTTAATTCGCAATCTTTTAAATGTCCACTAGCTACTATATTTTAATATTTAATATTTTATATGTGTGCATTGTACTTTTGCCTAGAATTTTTATATGCATTTAATTTTTAAGTAATTCTTATATATAGTCAGTTGACATAGTTTGCATTGTTGGTTCTGACATTGCATATACATGTTGTATTTTAAAAATTCTTATTGATGACTTAGTCAGTTAAAGTGATGTTTATATCTTGTTATTAGTTTAGTATTTGTTAGCCTCATAGAGCAAGGCTTTGTTAATTATTATTAGTATGCTTAATGGAGTAGAAAAGTTCTCCATCTGTATTGTATTGCTTTTCCATGAGATGATAGTGTTTGTTCCCATTGAGGAATTATAGTATATCAGATATTTGTATTTCTAGTGATTGTGATCACATATTTTGAAATATTTAGATCCTATGAAAAGGATTGTACTTTTCTGGCATGTCTTTCCTGTTTCTGATGTGCTGAGACAAGGTCCAAGCATTCTATTTTCTGCCTCAAAGATAGGTATTTTGGAAGCCACCATATTCTTGTTCAGCTCTGTGGAGCATATATGTATTTATTTTGGCCTATCATTCATGGTGTATTAATGCTAGTTCCACCACAGTAGGTGGTGTTGCATTTGTTTTAGATATGTAATGACAAAATATGTTTGTTTGAGGAACTTTGCTTCTTCAGATTGTAGTTAGCTATTTTTAAAGCTTAAAGATATATCAATGTCTGAATTGTGCTGTTCTGATAGTTTTATTATCCACAAACCAACCAACAATAATTTATGTTTATTTTTAAGTTTATATATTATGCATATGGTTATAAATGGCAATTCACACATACTAAGTAGTTTAATATGTTCATCCATAGTTTTCTCTGCTGGAATTGTAAGTCTTTTAAATTTCAGTTTTAAAACATTTGGTTTAATAATTTTACATGAACAGAATTTTTGGAAATATGTGTATAAATTACCTCTGATGAGTGAGTGGCCGATGCATCTAATTTAATTTAAAGTTAGCTTAGTCTTACTTAAATGCATCATTAGCTAAAATATTAAGTGTCAGTGTAACTAATGATAATTTAAAATATATGCTGTATATGATAGTCCCAGCTTAGCATTTTCTTAGCTTAGGGTAATAAATATCAACCTATTAGTGTGTTATTCTGGTTGTCAAATGACATCACAGTATTATTAAATAAGCCAATCAAAATAGAATTATGTTTGTTAAACTCATACCATTGTAATTAAAGTATAAAAGATTTAGAATCTCTAAGTATTTAAAGAAACTAGAGTTTAATATCAAATAGCCTCTGCTTACTCTTGTATGCATTTATTTAATTTTGTGTGTTTATTAAAATAAACAGTTTAAAAAAAGGAGTTAAAGAGAAATACTCAGTAACTTTAGTCAGATAAAATGTTATAATTTTGTAAGTCAAAACAAAGTTTGAGAGTCAAAAATGTTTTAAAAGATTTCAGCGCTATCTTGGCAATGTTGTTTCAGTAATTTTTGTTTGCAAATATTTTTTTATTCTTTATTGTTATTAATAAACCAAATTATTATTATTTTAAAAAGTTTCATTTCTGTTTGTTTTACTTTTATATGAAATATTGTCTTGACTTCCAAAGGTTCACAAAAATTTCATAAAGTATATAAAATATATTTTTATACTGGTTTAAATTATATAAAGCCATGCTAATCTATGTGATTCTCAGATTGAATCACAGTAACAGATAAACACATAATTACAGATACTTAATTGAATGCTCATTTTAAAGTTCGTTTTTAAGTTATTATTATATCTTCTTAGACTGAAGATTATGCCAAGTGAAATGAAGAATATTAGTGCTTCAGAAGAGTATTTATTATTTATTTTTAAGGCTGCACATTATCTTACATTACCTTGTATATTTTTAAAATTGTAAATTCCATCTGCATTTAAGGTCCTCAGTAGGTGTGAGTATGGGGAAAGGCATAAAAAGTACCTTGTTCTTTTCCCTGCTCGAGTGATGTCTTCTGTAATAGGCCATTTATAATTTAAATTTAGATTAATTAATCAAATCTTTGGATTAATATTTTTTTTGTTTATTACTCCATGATTGAACATAAAATCTTATGGTTGGCCAAGATATCACTCATTTGTTTATTTATCCAAGCAATCATTTCGTAGGCAACTTATACTTTATCTTGCACAAGAGTTTTAGTTTTAAAACCCCTGAGATTGTTTACTTTGTTACTTTGTTAATAGTAATTTAGTAAGATAGTCTTCAAACAAAGTATCATTTGTTTTATTCAGTCTATGATTTGATAGGAGGCTGACTCCAATAACTTTTAAATAATGGGTTAATAATTGTCTTTTATATTGTTTATGTTAGGTCATTAATATGCCATAATAGTTATTTGCAATGGTGTTAGATTTGGTCTCTATCTGATTGTATATCTCTGGATCATTATTCATCCTTGTTTTTTTATTGTAACCCCACTGAGCCAAGTCATTAGGAGTCTCTAATAGTAAAAGCATCTTAGTTTATCTTCCTCTCTAATAGATTACTTTAATAGATTAGGATAGTCTTATTTCATTTCATCTCAATATCATTTCATTTATTTCATTT
>JAQFVV010000127.1:2761355-2806355 GCA_028023455.1 Epiperipatus broadwayi | reverse complement strand
CTAATATAGCATAAAATCTAAGAATAAATTAATCATATATTAATAATAATAATACCAATATTTATAATACGATACATTTTGTATTACCCCATTTAAAAAAAAATCTGCGAGTTTACAACTTTTTTTTTTTTTTTAAAGTAATTCTCCGGGCTTATGAATCTGAATATTGTCCATGAATACCGATAAAACAGAACAGAGGTCCCACGAAGTATTAACGGCATTTATTTATTTTTTTTAATGAAGAGCAGAACAAGTTTGCACAAGTTTCAAATAAATAAGAGTGAAGCTTTTATAATAAAAAGTTTATATAACAATTTAATAGAAGTAGCAGGTCTAAGTAGAATTATAAATAATTTATCTTGCAGAAAATAAAATACCTCAAATGGTTAAATTAACAGAATTCCAAAATAATATTTACATTATATGAAGCATAATTATATAATATATTTATTAATGTAGCAAAATATAAGCATAACTAACAATATTGCCTTTCACTTTTAAAAAATTACAACTTCTGAAATGAGTATGCTTCATTTATCCCATTTGTTCCAGGATAATTTTAATAGTTTGTCTTAATATTTATTTTCAACAAACTTAAATGATAATACATTCAGGGTGGTTCCATATAAACAAAAATACTTCAATAATTTATGATTAAATCATTTTTATAATAGTGTAACGGTCAAATATGTACATTCGCACAACAAAATCTAGAACTTTAGTAAATCAACCCAAGGCTGACCAGAATACGGTGGTGAAACCACAGGTCTGATATAGCCCTAGTTCCTTTACTATTGCTCAAGGATTTACCACCTTGCGAATGACACATATGAGGCCACAGTAGTATTCCTCTTCATCACGTGCCAGAAATAGAACATTGGTAAAGCAGAGACTATGGGGAAAGTTGACATTTTAACTAGTATAGCTATATAGATATCGTGTGGCTAGAATATAATTATTAAACAAAAAATGTGATTCTTAATAATTAATAATAATGACTCAATGATGAATTAAAGATGATCTGATGAGCAAGACTGAGACATGAAACAAAGTTAAATTTAAAATTAATTTAATAAAACTTAAATATTAAAATAATAAATAAAATAATAAGTATAATAATTGTATGCATTGCCTCACTCGCAGGTGATTAAGGGATATAATTTATATTTCAGTTTGGGTTCACATGCAGGTGACGGTTTTGTAAATACAATTATTCATGGCCAAGTTATACATAGCTTGGTTTACAAATACAGGTGGTGGGTAAAATCACTTGCAGGTGATATTAAATTGCCGGTTACTAATTATTTGGTTACCTACATATATGTATATCACTCGTAGGTGATAATTTATGATATAAGCACTTCCAGTTTATATATAGCATTTTAATCACTTGCAGGTTAGTGTAGTTTTAGGTTACAAATATTTAACTTATTTAGCTATATATATATATCACTCGCAGGTGATAAAGAAATTAAAGATTGGAAGTTACATTTTTATGAGCCTTAAGATTACTTTTACAATTAAATGAATTTTCTCATGACTATCTATGCCCAGCTTATGCTATATAACAGGATCTAGATTTGCTTTATAGTTAGTAGAAGTGAAGATAAACATTTATAAAGAACATAATATTTTATTAAGCATGAATAATCAATATATTCTCTATATAGCTAATATGCAGATTAAATTGGATTCGAATTCAGGTCAAAGCTAAAAATAACAATTATAATGGCAGGATGAACTGATGATTGGCAGTCAGACTTCACATACCAAGGCGTATAGAAAATATACAATTCTGAATCCCTGTGACTCGTATATGTGCCTTTTTCACGGGATTTTTACCAAGTAACAGTTTCCTTTTACCAAACTCATTGCTGTAAAATAAGAGACATTTAGTCCAGATGATCAAACAACTAATTAAACTGGGAGTCTCATGCTCTACCAACTAAGGATGCATAATGGGGAGGTCCGAACCCATCCACCATCTGAAGGAGGTAGTTGTCTGAACTAAGAGTAATGGTGTAGCCCTAACACATATGACCATTAAAGAATACAGCAACAAGTGAGTATGCCATAGGGTTTCTTAAGGACACATACACACCACTGACAACATTATCACATAACAAAATTAAGATGCTAAACAATAGTTTTATTTATGTAACTACCATATATCAGTTTATATTATAGTATTTATAATTATACTATTAAGGAAAGTTTATGAATCTAATTTATAAAGCTATCTATATAGGCATTTATAATTCTAGGGAGGATTACAGCATATCATAAAAATTTACAATATAGAATTATAGATTTATGCTGTATTTTATCACTTCAACTGAATATTGATTAAATATTATATTCTAAAGCAAATCTATCTTAGAATAGGTGTAAGCTTGTAATTATATTTTAATGAGGCATTTATCCATTTCAAAACAGAATTTCAGTTTGTGCATCAATTTATGTGAAACTACATATATATATATGCATGAGAATATAATTACTTTTCAATAATGATTTAACTAAAAGTAAAACTTGGTTTTGAATAAACATAACATAAACTAATACATAACTATAATAATAAGATTTGGCATAGATTTAACTAACATAAATGTATGTTTAAAATAAGATAAGATTTCATTTAAGTGAAATCCAAAATTTGGCTTTGTTTTAGCATAGTTAAAAGAGAATTTATACGACACTAGCTGAGATTTGATTGATTTACTTTCGATAATTATGTACTGTTTATAAAATTAATGATGGCAAATATTATCATTAACTTCAAATAAACAAAATAATTTAGAAACATACTTATTATTTTAATATAGATCATTTGAATTATAAGTAATAAAAGTTATATTAAAATATTTAAAAACAATTGATTTAAGCAAATTAAAACTAAATAGCTTTTAATAACGATGAATATGTAAAACCAAATCAATCATAAATAAGTTCAGCGAGTAAACCAATAAATAAAATGTGTTTTCAATGTAAATAATAACTCAAGTAAGAAATCATAAAGCAGTTAATAAATCAGTGAAACATTGTGCCACCTAGTGGCTCCAGGAATACAATGTTAGTTTCAGGTCTCCTATATTAGGTGGAATTAAAAAAGGATAATGAAGCTTCACTGTAATATTTTGAAGCTAAACTGAGGGTAAACTCATTACCTTTAAGTGTTATTATCAAAATGAAGAAAACTTTTAGTTTCCTAACAGCAACAAGAGTTTAACTGACATCATTGTGAAAACAAAAATGGCAGAGAATGATCAAATCAAGTGCAGAATGGTGGGGCAAATGCGAGTCAAGAAAACAGCAGTATAAATAAACAACTGATGGAAGAAGAGAATCCAGTTAACAAAGAAAACACCTCAGGCGATTTGGACTATATGTCACCCAAAATATCACAAAGGAAAAAGAAAGTGAATGTCATTGAAGGCTTTGAAAAGTTTAAAATTGAAAACAATGTTATCTAAAAAGTGAAACCGATTAATAAAAGTTTAAAATTGATAATGTTATCTAAAAGTGAATCAGATTATTAAGAACAAATCTATAAAATCTAAATTTGAAATTAATGAGAGAAGTAAGTCAAACAAATTATTTAATGTTAATAACCAAGAATTTAAGTATGAAGAGGCATTACAATCAAAATATGGGGTAAATAAGGTTATGCAAGAGGCTTATGATAATATATTGGATTTCATGGATGAGGAAGATGAAAAAGCAACTGTTTTAACAAAATCACTTAATGAATAACTTTTAATAAGGATTAAGAAATTTAAAGAATAAAAGCGAACAATTCTTTTATCAAGATCATAACCACAGACAAATTCATTTGACAAACTGGATGCTAGACACTCCAGCTAAAAATATTTTTATAACAGTAATAGAGTTTTGTTGTAATATGTGAGGGCACAGGTCTGCACTCCTCATTTCTTTCACAGCGGTTCATGATGGCAGTCATTGGGGGTCTGGTTTATGGGTGCAGGCTGTTGACGATTATTGCCGCTACCTGGAAAACCTGCCGGGAGAGTACAGGGTCAAAGTTTTCAGTGCCTTTTCTGCTCTGATGGGCTGCTGCACCCCTTGATGGATTGTTTTTGGGCAGTGCATATCAGTGCTCATTGATGTATAGATACACATTAAGCAAAATTATACAAACCTTTTATGGATATATTTGTTATCGAGCATATGTACTTTGTAAACCTGGTCAATAATTGTTTTACCTTGTAATATTGAACACTTTGTAACATCATGTAGCAAGTGATCAGTCATCTGTGTTTTTTTCCTTAATAAAAAAAAACACATAGCAAATAAGTTATTAAATCATTTCTAAATCAGATAAATAAGTTATCAAATTATCAAATCAGTTATCAAATCAGGCAAGATTTTAAGATTAAAATAAAATTAAAATTTTGTTTAATAAAGGAGTTTAATTTACATTATTATTACAGCCATAGGTTTTAGATTTAGCTAGCTTATAAGAATTAATTGACTTTGGTTGAAAGACTTTAAATTTGAAGGAGTTTATTACCATTTTTTTTCTTTTCCATTGGCAGGCTATTTTAATCATTGAGGAACTTCTTTAGGTGGGGGTGGCTCTTTACTGCATCTCTTCCAGCATCAGGTAGTCCTACAAGGTCAAGAAGGCAAAGGAATTAGCCTTCTATCCCACTATCGTCATCACCACAAATTTTGCAAGCACTTTGTTAAAATATAATTCTAGAGTGTTTGTCCTCAAAGATGGATGCCAAGGCTTATATTGGCTCACCCCTTCTCCTTTGTTACATTATTTTTAGATTTGCTTTTCCAGATTTCTTGCTATTGCTAAAAAAATCATGGAAACCTGCAGTGATTGTTTTTCTTTTAGGCCAGTTCTAACCTCGGTCACACGCGGTAATTTATTCATATTTCTAAATTTAAATCTAATTTTATCCTTAAATTGAAATTGGATCATTTTACAGTGAGAAGGATTAAATTTTCTGGTGTCATCCTTTCTAGAAAAACAAATCTAAAAGATGAAAACATTTTGTTATATATGTAACTCGACCATTTAATTTAGCGATATATACAGAATTATATAATAATTTTGAATATTACTTTTAGAATAAATCTTTTAAGTAAAGAAATTTTAATGTTTTAATCCTGTTGACATTGTTTATTACTGCATATATGTAGTCTCTAGTTACACATACAATGCATTTTTCATTTATTTATTACAAGAAATATATATGTATGTATTTGTATAGATTTACAGATATAGACGCAATTTTCATACTATATATTCAGATATATGCACACATACATAATGAACATATTTAGGTTTAATTTTAGTCTGTTTTAACATAAAATTAACATGATATATGAGGATTTGGTGATAGTTATATATATAGAAATACTA
Organism: Epiperipatus broadwayi; assembly: GCA_028023455.1. NCBI lineage: Eukaryota > Metazoa > Onychophora > Udeonychophora > Euonychophora > Peripatidae > Epiperipatus > Epiperipatus broadwayi. The sequence goes on along the minus strand of JAQFVV010000127.1, from coordinate 2,800,957 downwards.
CTATAGAATATAGTAGGTGAAACAGTAGGATTGTCAAAGCTGACTGTTTCAATAGTTTGCAAATAAATGAATTTTTTAAAAATAACTCAGATAAATAAAGTATGAGAATAATATTATTAGTCTTTATAGGTGAGTCATAAAAGTTTTAAGCTTTGGGACAAAGTGTTAATAAACTGTTCTAAATAATGACTACAATTAATTAAAGTTTATAGAATATGAACCAACATAGATAATTATTTTTCCACCTTGAAATTTTATCGCAGTATTGCTTCTTATTTGCTAATGCTTTGGAGACTTTCATTTTACAATACAGCTTGTTGTACATTTTGAAATGTAGATATTGTCCATAGGTAGCAAGAGCATGGCAAGACAAGAGGAATAGATAAATGATATTAAGATTTTAGCTTAATTGAAGTGTATTTTTTCAAAAGTCAAATTATAATAATAATTTCTTTCATCTTTTTTTTAAGAATGTGTAGAAGCTTACATAAATAATGGTTAAGTTGATCACATGATTTCAACTAGACAATTTGTATTTATTATTGGGGTAGGGTTTTAATAAACTGGTGGAATTTTAATCATTACTAAGTAGGTTATCTAAAAGTAAATTTAATCTTGATACTCATCTACCCATAATTAAACAAATGAAACAATAATAACTAACACTATTCAATTAATTATTAACCTTTATTTAAAATAAGTATTTTTTGTTTTATTTAAAAATCCTCAAAAATTATGACTTAATCAATTCACTCCAATATTAAAATAATATTAATCTATTATTTTTCTTATTGGTAGGTTCGAGTTTTCTCATATTTTTTAGTAATTTATTCCATAGTGAAAATTTTTGCAAGCTTTATATTGAAAAATACATATTTTTATATACTTTATATTATAAAATTTTAGTTTGAAAAAAATTCCAAAGATGGCAAGAAAATCAAAAATGCAGCATGGGTAACAGGGATTTAGCTCTGCCTTCCAATCACCTTGCCAACTGGCTCTTTTGTAATCTGATATTATTCTGACATCACCATTTTTATAACATTGTTTAGAGAAGTAATATAATTTTCTTCTTCTTTTTCCTATGAATTATTTATTTATATCAAAACTAACAGTTTCAACTGTCCTGTAGTCATCATCAGAGCTACACTATTCAAATACATAATTATATAATTAATACTCTTATACACATATTCATATACATATGACTTCAGGACAGCTGAAACTGTTAGTTTTGATATAAATAAATAGTATTGATAAAGTGTTTAAGAAGGTTGTGAATGGAATGATTGTTTAGAGAAATAGTTTGAATAGCCAAAAATGTGTTTATTTGCAGTTTTATTACTATTCTAGACTCTTTTTATACAATAATTTATACAATATTTATTAAAAATAAATAATATAAATTATTAATTTATTTTGACCAAAAATACTTTATTTTCAAAAATAAAATGTTATGTTATTGGGCAATACAAATATACCCTGACACTGTTTACAAGTTTAGCTTTTATGTAATCAGTCTAATTATAATAATGAGTATGAAAATATTATAATTTTGTAATAAATATTACAAAAATTTAAACTTTTAGAGCATTGTTTATTACATATAAGAGAAATAAATGAATATTGATTTAGATTTTTAAAAAAAAACTGACAAATAATGGAGATTTTGTTGATTTTGTATAATGAAAATAGACTTTCTAGAAATGATGACATATGAAGCTTTTTCTTTAATAATGATCTCACTTTTTTAAGATTTTTTAAAAATAAAATCTGAATATTCAGAATTAATATCAGTAGTAAACAAAAATATCTCTCAAATGAAGTCAAATTTATTATTTTCTGGTAAGTGATAATAGTTTAATCTTAAACACAGTAACTAAGAACAATGGAAATTGACAACTTGTAAGAGGGTTAAATATATTTAGAATAATTATAAACTTTAAAGATAATCTGTTTCAAACTTTCTTCTTTTAACCCTCTCATAGGTTTGCATTTCTGACATTTTTTTGTCACATATCAAAATAAAATATATAATAAAATGATTATTACTTATCTAAAAATAAATTTGACTTCATTTGATAGTTATTTTTCTTTACTACTGAAATAAATTTTAAATGTTCACATTTTGTTTCTGTAAATATTTAAAAAAAATGAGATCATAAAACAAAACAAAGAGTTTAGATGTCATTGTTTCTAGAAAAATTATTTTCAGTTTATAAAATCAACAAAATATTTCTTAATTCTTATTATTTTTAAACATCTGAATGAATATTTATTTATTTCTCTTATATCTAATGAATTATGCTTTAAAAGTTTAAAATTTTTGAATATTTATTGCAAAATTGTAATATTTTCATACTCTTAAGTATAAATACATTGCTTACATAAAAATTAAGCTAGTAAATTGCTTCAGGCCATGCTTACATTTGCTGCTAATATAATGTTATAATTTTGAAAATAAATTAATTCAAGTCAAAATAAGGTATTAATAATTTATATTTATTGATATCTAATAAATATAGTGTAAATTATTTTAAAAAAATATCTAAAACCATAATAAATTTGCAAATAAATATGTTTTTGGTCATTGGAATTATTTTCTTTAAACAATGTCATAAAACACCAAACATTTTGCAGCCTGGGGATTATGTCTATTGTAAGAGCGGGAATTTTCAATTTCCCACCTTCTACCATAAAATTTTAGTAAAAATTTAATGTAATAAAATATACCATTTTACACACATTTTAATGCATAATATGAAAAAATTCACTAATGGCAAATTGGTCAAAAGTCAAAATTCTCATCCCACTAAATCAAAAGGTTAAAAGCATCCATGAACACACACATACTAGACATACTATCCATTTGACAATGTCTTTTGAAATATAAAAAACCTTTATCTATTAAAGATTATTTTGAATATAATTATTCAAACTATTTAATTTAATTTTAACCTTTCAAATTTTAGTTTTAAATAGCTACCACTTCTTACAACTAGCATTTAGATACATTTTATTAAATAGTTTAGTAATATAATTTTCAAAATACATAATAAAGATTTCATATTATTTAGAATAGTGAGACTTATTTTGTAAATATCTATATTTATATCAATATAAAAAAAATTTAAAAGACTATATTGCATGTTTAGTCTTCCTTAGACTAAATAAAAAAATACAATATATATGATATATGCATTCTTTTCACTAAATAGCTATGATAATTTTAGACAAGATTTTTTGATCGATTGCATTATTAAAATATATATCTGTCACTACAAAATTAAATTATGAAATGAACCATCCTACCTAAACTTTATATATGTTATTTCTTTTATTAAATGTAGGCTCAGAACAAGCATACAAAATAAGCCTGGGTCAGTTTGATATATTGCCCAGTTTAACCAATAGGCAATCAACAGAATTTTATAAGCAGTAATTCATACACACTCAAATAACAGAGAGACCAATATCAATTCATACAGTAAAATTATTTAAGTAAAACTTACTTGCAATCATTTATAATTTTGAGCTTAAGTAAATAATTCAGAGAAATTAAGATAAAGTCAATTTGTCAGGTCTTTATCATATTTTGTTGTTCCTTTTTATCGTTGCTAATTTTTATTTTAAAATTGAGTACACTACAATAAACTTGTCATTTTTTCAATTATATATAAACATCAATCTATAACTAAAATGATTTTTAAATAAACTTTTTTACAACATATTATTAATTTATCTATATACATACATATATAATTGAATGAATGTATTTTATATACAAAGATGAATAATAATAAAAAAATTCAAATTACAACAAAATTATTATTTAATTATTTAGAATGGCAGATTTAAATTACCTCATAGCTATAAATATTGCTAAGATAGATGTACATATATTAGGTGAAATATTCTTTTTGATATATATCAAACATTGTAGATTTGTATTTAGCATTCAGTTTTAATTTTGTTTAATCATGTGATTGCATGAATTTATAATTTTCCAGCACAAGAGATTGTTTATTTATGATTTTGGTTAGTGAAATGTTAAAAGTCTCTTTTCTGATGCAGACAAGTTAATTCTAGGTAAAGCATAATAATGTATTGGTTACTATCATAAGTCTTTTGGTTCATTTAATAGACCATGGACCCAGTATGATGATTCATTTAAAGTGTAAGTTGACTTAGTGATCCCAACACATTAACTCTAGCTGTTACATTATCAACTTTATTAACTGATTATAATTATCACTGATAAATTTTATAATAATTACATTTTCTCTTTCGTATAAATTCATCTGAAAAACTTTTTTGCTACAAATATTTTTTTCATAGTTCTTTTGTTTTTCAAATTCTTTAATTAGTTCATTTTCTATAATCTAACTTATTTTTCTCCACCAATATCAAACTATTGATCCATATTTCATTTAAATTAAAGTGATATACTGTATGTGTTTCAAAACACATTTAAAAAATAATAATGTGTTTCATTTTCCAAATTAAAGTTATTGATGTATATTATTTAAAAAATACTTTTAAATGTGTTAAAGCCTTAATTTAAATATTTTTATCAATTATTGTTTTAAATTAATATATATACACAGATTGTATATATATATATATTGAAATGAAATCATTCTCATGGCGTTAGCTAGTACATTTTAATAAGTCCACTACTTTATTAGCTAATAAATAAAATATAAAAGACTACTATAGTTATGTTATTTTAGTGTTGATATATTTTAATACTAATGAACAGACAAATGTAAAATAGAAGTAAAAAAAAAATTTTTTTTTCTAGCTGTAAAATTTTTGATTTGAAAAAAAAAAAGGAAAATGCTGTGTACACTATTTTGCTAAGTAATTAGATTAAGAATTTCAATAAATTTTTAATAAATTTGTCAAGAAATTTAATATAGAAATAAATAATTATAAAATTTAGTATTTCAATAATTTTCTAATAGAAATAATAAAATATTAATTAAATGGTAATCAATCAGTGGTACCATTCTAAAACAGGCAAAACTTTTCATACAGTAGTGCCACTCAGTACAAGCCAGAGTAATCAATGAATACCAGAATGTTTGTGCCTAAAATCCCTATCTAGTGCCTACTCATCCAATATCCCCAGACTAGTTTCTGGGTTTTGGCCTTTATCAGTGAAGAGCCTTGGATCTGAGAGCACTGCACCTAGATCTTAGGAACTAATGCAACTCTCCAGCAGCCACCTTTTATCTCTACTTAACTACAAAACTATGAGAATAAAATTGAAAACCCAATAATATTTTTAATCTAAGCTCAATAGCTTATATAGTCATATTGGTCTGACTCAGTTCAGTACCCATACATTTTGGTGTCTTTGGTTCTTTAATAACCATAGCTGCCATTATCCTATTAGGCAGGATTGATGTTAAGCCACTAAACATCACACGATCCACCATTTCTTATGCTCACTCATAACATTTATTAAAACAGGTAAAACTCTCCATACAGTACTGCCTAATAGGATAGTGGTAGCTATGGTTATTAAAAAACCAAAGACACCAAAATGTATGGGTACTGAACTGAGTGCAGACCCGTATGACTCTATAAGCTATTGAGCTTAGATTGAAAATATTATTGTGTTTTCAATTTTATTCTCATTGTTTTGTAGTTAAGTAGAGATAAAGAGTGGTTGCTGGAGGGTTGCATTATATCCTAAGATCTAGATGCAGTGCTCTTAGATCCAAGGCCCCTCACTGATGAAGGTCACAAGCCAGAAATTAGTCTGGAAATATTGGATGTGTAGGCACTAGATAGGAATTTTATGCACAAGCCTTCTGGCATTTATTGATTACTCTGACTTTCACTAAGTGGCACTACTGTATGGAGAGTTTTGCCTGTTTTAATAACAGTTATGACCAAGCATAAGAAAGGGTGATCATGTGATGTTCAATGGTTTGGTACCATTTTAATAAGTACTCTAGGACATTTTTCACACTAGGTAAACCAGGGGACTACTGCATTCATAAATAAGTGATAAAAAATCTTTGATATTTTACCCATTGTATTTAGAGTATCATTCCAGATATTTTATTCAAAATATTTTCAAAATTTGTCAAAAATTAAAAAAAAAACAGATTTTATAGAAAGATTCTATAAAAGTGTCCCAGATATTTTATCCATAAGTAAATGACTAAACTAACATAAAAGCATGTACAAATACATAATGAATGTATGCTAGAAAAATAAATTACTAAATCAATGCAAAAATGTGGTGGCATAATATAGATTGAAATTAATTTTACAATTAGAAAATACAAGTATTTATCAAAAAACATGATAGCATAATAATTGAGCAAAAATACAACAATTATAGTTTATCAAATATTAAAATTGCAATTAATATTACAATTAACAAATAAAACATTTTAAACAATTTGAAAATTTATTAAAACTATTACTTTATGTTGATATTTGAACAGTAAGTAGATTGTTTTATTACCTCAAAGCATGGAAAGTTGTGTACCACTTTCCTAGGTGGACTTAGAAAAAAAATGGAACAGGTAAAAATGAGCATGATTCACATTTGACCTCATGACATCAGAGTGGAAAAAATAAAAAGTTTCAAGTGTTGATATTAAGTTGGTAAAAAAATAAAGCAGGAAAATAATAATATTATCCATAATTTTTAACTATCTATGTCATCTATCCATCCATTTACTTAATAACTATCTATCAATCAAATTATATACTTACCTGTTTATTTATTTATCTACACACATATTTATCAGTATGCCTACCTATCTAGCTATCTGTCTACCTACTTATCTATATACCTATCTTTTACTTGTCTCTCTATTAATTCATCTACCTCTATCTGATTTCTTTCTTTATGCATCAATCTATCTATCTAACTATTCATCCATTCATCTATTTATCTATCTACATATTGATCTACCTTTCTACATAACTATCTACCTAAATACCTATCTATCTACATATCTGTTTTTTATTTATTTATTCATTAGTATATAAATTTATTTATCTATTCATTTATTCACCAATCTATTTTTCCAGCCATCTATTTATCTATTGATTCATAATACCTATTTATCAATCCATCCATTTGTTTATCTACCTTCCAATCTACATATCCATCCATTTATTCATTTATCTATCTACATATTTATTCAATCCATGTATTTGTTTATCTCTGTATTTTTGGGTCTATTTATCTATTTCTCTGTTTAACTATTTATTTGAGTTTCTGTCTATTTATATATTTACCATGTATCTATTTCTCCATTCTTACATTTTTTATCTATCCATTTATATCTATCCTCTGTATTTATCTATCTATCTATCTATCTATCTATCTATCTATCTATCTATCTATCTATCTATCTGGATTTCTACCTACCCATTTAGTTATGTATTCAATCTAACTATCTGGCCACCTATCAATTCATTCAGCTAACAGCTATCTACTTATTTCTATATTTTTCTATCTACCTACATACTCATATATCTATCTAGCTGTCTGTTTCTCTTTAGCTATCTATCTATATATATATATATATCTGTCTGTCTATATATATACTCATTTCACTCTCTTATTCATTCAGTCATCCATCAATTTATTCATTTAACTATCTATCATCTATCTTACTATCTATCTATTCATCAATCCATCATTCTGTAGATCTCTATGATGATTTATTTCTCTATATATTTATCTATCTTTCTATTTATCTCTCTATCTTTCTATCTATTTATTTATCCATCAATCTATTTATCCAGCCATCTATTTATTCATCTATATATACCTATTTATCAATCATCAATCTATAGATGAATGGATGAATTGATGGATATACAGATAAATAGTTAGATAGATAGAATTCATAGATGATAAAATAGACAAATAGGTAGATAGAATAGATCGGTAGATAAATAGCTAATAAATAAGAAGATAGGTGATTAAATAGATAGATAGTTAATATACAAACAAGCAAGTAAATAATAATTATGATAAAATAAAATAGATAAACAGAAGTCAACATCATTGCTATTCGCCATCACAACAAAATTAGAAAACAGCAAGTATTAAAACTGAAATTATATTTATAATTTACAAATAAACATAAAATCAAAGTTAAAAACACATTTACAGATCTTTATTATTAACAAATAAAAAGTTACAACAAACTTCAAAACTATTCAATTAACAAACACATTTACAGATTTAAAAGAACTTGCAAAGAAATTTACTCAAGAAATAAACAATATTTACTGATTTAAATTTAAAAAAAAAACTCAAATAAAATAAAAAATCAGACGACGGTGCAATTTTAATCTCCATCTCTTGGATCAATCTCTAGATTTTGTCAATGAAAATTTGGAATTATTCAAGTTTAAAACAGGATTAGAGATCCACTTCACTGTGATTCTGCCACTACAGAAAGATAAATATGCTACAAAGATAGCTGGATAAATATATTAATGCATGAATAGATAGACAGATTTAATGGCAGAGTGACTGCTAAATAAGTAAACAAATAAGTTGCTAGATAGGTATGTAGATAGATAGGTAGATGGCTAATAGATAAGTGACAACTGGATAGCTAAATACTTTAATAGATATATGGACAGGTGCATAAATAAATAGATTGACAGGAAACCAGATAGATAGATTGATTGATAAATATGAAGATAAACATAGAACGACAGACAAATTATAGATATATACATAGGTAAATAGATAAATGGATGGTTGACTAGATAAATAGATTGGTAAATACATACAGATAAAAGATCAGATAGATAATTAAACAGACAGTTAATAGGTAAATATGTAGATAGGGAGTAGCATATAAATAAATTGGATGGTTGAGTAGATAGAGATATAAATTTATGGATAAATATATAGATAGGTAGGTAGATGGGCAGATAAATGGGTGAATTAATAAATAGATATATTGATAGATATATCAATAATTAAATTTTTAACATGGATGAACCTGCGAAATATGTTATTGAGGAATGAATAAATAGATTGTTAGACGAATAAACAGATAGAGAATTAAAAATAGATAGACAAATAAATAGATAATTAAATAAACAGTTCAATAGATAAATAAAAAGATATTTAGGTATATATATATATATATGTAGATAGATAAGTAGATAGAGAGACACAAAAGATAGAGATATATAGATAGAGAGATAAATAAATAAATAAATAGAGACAGATAATAGATAAATAGATAATATATGAATATATGGGTGGGTGGATAATTAGTTAAATGGATAGTCAGATGCATAAATAAAAAGAGAAGTAAAAATACCAAACAGATAGACAGACAGACAGACAGACAGACAGACAGACAGATAGATAGATAGATAGATAGATAGATAGATAGATAGATAGATAGATAGATAGATAGATAGATAGATAGATAGATAGATAGATAGATAGATAGATAGATAGATAGATAGATAGATAGATAGATGGATGGATGGATAGATGGATGGATGGATAGATGGATAGATGGATAGATGGATAGATAGATAGATAGATAGATAGATAGATAGATAGATAGATAGATAGATAGATAGATAGATAGATAGATAGATAGATAGATAGATAGATAGATAGATAGATAGACTGTCTTAATATCAAGAGTTTGGCAAAAATGTTTTATTTTTCCCCCCTTCAATGTCATGAGATAAAATGTGAGCCCTGTCCATTTTTCCTCCTCTTCATTTCCCCTTTTTATGATAACATGGATAAGTGGCACAAATCCTTTCAGTTTTGAGATAATAAAATTTCTGTTTAGTATTCAAAAATCAACACAAAATAATAGTTTGGAAAAAAACTAATATTTATTTGTGTGAAAAAGTGACATATAATCTTCCACATTTTGAAATAATAAGAAAATCTATTTATTTTTCAAAAATCAACATAAAATAATAGTTTCAATAATTTTTTTTAATGTTTGATTAGTTAATTGTGATATTAATTTCAATTTTAATATTTCATAAACTCTGTTGTTTTTTCTCTCAATTCTTATGCTGTCATAGTTTTTGACAAGCAATTTGTAGATGGTGTTACATGAGTTTAATAATTTATAGTTTATTTGTTAATTAAAAATTAATTTCAATTTTAATATTTATTATGCCACATTTTTATGTTGGTTTAATAATTTATCTTATTCATACACATTTTTTTAAGTACTTGTACATGTTTTTACATTAGTTTAGTAATTTATTTTACAGATAGAAAATATCTGGATCAATTTTATAGATTTTTTCTATAAAATCTTTTGGGTTTTTTTTTAATTGTTCATGAAATTTGAAATTTTTTATGTCGTCTAAACAAAATATTTGAAATAGTTCTGAAGGTACCATGGGTGAAATGTTTAAAGTTGTTTATTGTTTAGTTGGATGTGATGTGATGTGATGTGATATGATGCACTGTGATTTCTCCTTAAATGGAGTTAGGAATCTCTCAGCAACTATGCCAGAGAAACCTGTTAGCCACTTTATCTTTCCATTTTATTTTCCACTCTAAGTTTTCCCATATTCTGCTTCCTTCCATTTCCACAACATAGTCTTTGTCAACTCTATGGCCTTTATATTTAAATTCCCCATATCTTTTCCCAAACCCAGAATAAAAGCCAATAACCCACTTTCTGTATAATCACTTTTTTCATATTTATTCTTCCATAACTTCATTATTTGTACCTTTCTATTTTCAAGCATTTGCATTCAATTAACAGATGCCTAATATTTTCTATTCCTTCCTTATACAATTTACCGACTAAATCACCCTTTATTTTTCCATTTACGTGTATATTTTTTTGTTGCTAAAGATCCCGTTTGAGCTTTACACAATATATTACTTTCCTTACTATTATCATACATTAACTTATAAAGGGATGGTTTAGTGGCTCTCACTAATGTAAAAATGTTTTAGAGTATTTATTAAAATTGAACCAAATCAGCTCTATAATAATATCACTCATTATAGCAAAGAATTTTTTAAACATCTTGCATGTTTAAAAACAGGATGAGATTATAAGCATATAGTGATATATAAAGCAATGCTTTAATTTAAAAAATATTGTTATTCTTAATTTTTAAAATATTTTTTATTCATTATTAGTTTATCTTTTTTGGTTTTTGAGAAAGTAAGAAATCCAGAGTTAAATTAATGGCAAATATTAAAAAAATTTAAAAGTGCTTCCTACTGAAAATCATCACAAATATCAAAAATACAAAAAGCTCTAAGATTATTGCAATCTCTCACAAGCCAAGTCAGAAATAATCATCCTCGCCAAATTTTACTGAAAAATGTAATGGTGAGTACAACTTTTATGGAACTTGTATCTCTGCATGCAGTGAAACTTACACTATCAAATTGAAAAATTAGGTTAAAATCTCTCAAATATCTGCCTAAATAAAAACCATTTCCATTATTATATAACTGTCTGTGTTTTAAAAAATGAATAAAAGTCATCAATATAATATAGACAATTTTCTATAATAAAACCTGTTTATTATAAATAAGAAAAAAAATCAAAAACCGTCAAGGTTTGTCAAAATGTAAATATAGTTATTCCTCAATAAAAAATTATACAACCATTGTAAGGATTATTTAAGTGATTTCATTTTTATATTTATGTTATCAAAAAAGTCGTTTGTCAAACTACTAAAAAAAAACAAAATAAATCATTTTATATTTTTTTATTATTATATTTTTTTTATATTTTTATTTTCATCTTATTTTATTTATTTATTTATTTTTTCATGTGTCAAAGCATCGGCCGGGAAGCGAACCCGGGACAAACTGCTTGTAAGACAGCTGTGCTGACCACTCGACCACCAACGCTGATTCTTTCTATATGCTTTTATATAAAAATAAATTTAAAGTTCAACTCCAGTTATTTTTATTTGAAAAATCCTAATAACAATTTCAGCAATATTCGCTCTTTTCATGGTGGATCGTAATATTGTCTGGTCATAAAAAATATATTGATAAAAATAAATAATTATTTGAATTTTAGTTGAGATAGCATAAAATATTGAAAATATGTCTTTAAATTCAAAATTAAATTTAATTATATTAAAATTTACAAAAAAATTTTAACATTTGTGAAAGCAATTCTTGTTAGCCAGTAGAAATAGTTTCTGCTTTATCAAAAAAAAATTTATGACTTGTCTTTTTAAAAACAAATAATTTCAAGTAAAATTTACTTGAACCACTTCATCTTTACCTATTTATATAGAAAGTAGGTTGAAGTAAAGAAGGGTTCTCCTCTTTTCTTCCAAAACGTAAGCTTGTGGTTAAGTCCTATAGAGGTCCCTACTATCGCATTTTTTATTAGCAGATTCTTGAGGTTACAGCCTTAGTAAATATTACTTACATAATCAATGTGCATTTAAATAAATTTATATTACAACTTTAAATTATCGTAATAGATTTCTAACTATAAGATCTTTTCATTGACTCATTGTAAATCGAAAGATTTCACAAGTATTAATGTGTAATAAGAAATGTGGACTTAATCAGTGAAGTATTGAATAGCTTCACACTCTCAGATCTAACTGTTTCAGCTTCATCTATTTGTATAGAAAGTAGGTTGAAGTAAAGAAGGATTCCCCTCTTTTCTTCCAAAATATAAGCTTGTGGTTAAGACCTGTAGAGGTCCCTACTATCACATTTTATGCACACATTCTTGAGATTACAGCCTTAATAAATATTACATACTTTTTTGGTTTAAAATAAATATTTTACAAGTATGCTGCACAAATGAACTTAAATATTTAAATAAATTATCAAAATTATATTTTTCCTCCCAAAATATTAAAACAATAAAGCATGTTTTGGAATGCCCTGGGTCAAATAATCTACCAAATCATTGATGATTTCTAGTTTCTGTATTATGAAATAACCAAGTAGTGATTGTCAGCTTACTTTTATATAAAAAATTAAGTGATATTTATATGAGATCTGTTAGATACTGATATCTTCAGATTTTATTTTAAAGTAATAGTCTTAGTAATGATTTCTACACAAGAATGGTAAATTAACATTATAGATAATTTCAAAATAGTGGAAAAAAGTTGAAGCATTAGCAGCACCAAAATGACACTCCATAATTAGTACCATTGAAGCTACTATTGTCCAAAAGATTAAATAACCTTTAAAAAAAGATTAAGTAAATAAACTGACATGAAAATATCAATTAGTAATATGTGTATATTAGTGTTCATATACATATATATTATTTATGAATATTACATAATTAATATAAATTATTCAGTAATTATTTTTTAATTATTGATAAATTAGTTATTTTATTTTCAAATAAAATATTTTTATTCTTACATGTATTCAGTTGTTAGAAATTAAATAATTATTAAATCTCTGGTATGATGCACTCCATTGAATTTCAGTGACTGAGAAAGAGTTACTTTTTTATGTATTCAGTCAATCTGAATGCAGATTATATCACTCACTAATAAATAATATTTGATTGCAGTAAGATAGAATGAAATTGAATATTTATGTAATTAATTATTTAATAAATTTAACATCTTTATAAATATAATTTGGGAATTATAATCTTTGTTTATATAGAATTGTTGAATATTATTAACTCTATCTCATTGTAAAATTGGTAGGTTGGTGCTATATCACCTACAGGATTTATTTAGCTGTTTATGTTACACTATTTACTATTATCAAGAGCATAATTTGGTGTTTAATTTGAATTCTCAATGTAAGCATCATCATTATTACCACAATTAATTAATAATTTTAATAAATTAATTAATTATTGTATTTAATTACTTAATTATAAAATTATAACTGGAGTGTAATCTCAAGTTATATTAGGTTTTTTAATCATTACATAAGTCCAGTCCATAGTATATAACTCATTGCCAACATGAACTAAATATTAGCCTTTATAAGCATAAACTCATATATTACATAATTTGGTATCACTGTGATCATAGAGGCATTAGCCCTTTATTTACTCATCAAATAACTAATGTTGCAACATGTGGTTATTTATAAAAATATCTTTTTAGACTTTATTTTATTTTGTTCTCTTATAAGCTAACTTAAGGGATGTAAATGTTTTGGAAGGTAAATTTTATTTTATTTTTATATATATATTTAGAAAGATTCATTACTTTTGATATATAACACTATTTTTTATGTAAAGGGTCAACAATCAATTCATGTACACAAAGTCTTTTCGATTTTATTTAACCTTGTTGACCATTGTCCAAATAAAATATATAAAACACTTAAAAAATAAAGATCTCATCAAGACTTTCATGAGCACTATAAATTGATCTAAAAGTCTGAGCATGTGATGAATTAGGAATTGTTCACTAGGATCCAAGAAAGTTTAAAATACACTGCTTAATAAAACATCATAAAGTAGTAAATTATCATTGTTTATCCATTTTGAAAATTTATCTAATATAAAATAATGCACTTATTTACAATAGAATTGTATTCAAGAATATAGGAATTATTATTTTTTTTTACAATGCATAGCATTGCTAATCATATGATAATTTGAAGTTTATGGTAATAAACTTTGTGGTGCATTTTGGGAGTTCAAAATATTTTATTGTAAAATATATACTATATTTTATATTCAGCTTTTAAAGTTAACTCACAAAGCTTGTTCAAAGTCTTGAATGGGATCAGGTACTTTATGCTTTTTCTACAATTCACCTGATAAAGGACCAACATTCATAAAATCGATCTGATTTAAAACTTAAAAGTTTTAAGTTGAAGTAATGTTATATTTTGCTATATATATAAATTCAAGCACAGACACGTATTTTTGGGTGTCCCACTTAGTTACATCAAATAAAGATAAATATCTTCTTTCAATTTTAATGCGCAAATGCTAATTATTTTTTTACCAAATAAATTGGCCAGATGTTTATTTAACTTTTAATAATTAACTCTAATAAAACTTTTTAAAACATCCTTGTGCTAATATTTATAGCATTCATTTAAATTTTTAAATTGATTGCATTCTTCAGAGATTTATTGTCGTTGTTTTGCTTATTTATTTACAATGTGTCTAACAATCATCAAATAAGCTTCCTATTTTACTTATTTATTTTAAATCTTCAAAAAATGTCATCAGTAAAAAAATGAAGGCTTTATGGGAATTAGTGTGCTAAAAATAAATAAACATTTTTTTTTTCTGTTTATAAAAATTAGCAAAAATAACAAGTGATGGATGAAGGAGGAAGATTATATATTTAGCGTAAAAACTCAAAAGTATACATATATTTTCGTAAAATATTTCTTTTCCTTTCTCCCTCTCTTTTTCCCTTTTCACCTATCTCTTGCTTTCTCTCCCTCCTTTACTCTCTATATATGTACATAGATGAAATTTGATTAAAGTAGAATCGATTGTCACAAAATATAACTTTACTAAAAGAGAGTTCATTCTCACAAATTACTATTATTGATTTCATCAAGAATGATGTCCATTACTGGTGATCATGCGAATGGCATTTCTTTAAAATAATCTATTTTACCTAATCTCAAAACTTTCTAAACTGATTTAATAATAACTGTGAGTGATGATGGGATAAGGGCGATTACTATTTAAGAAAGGATCTTTAGTAACAAGGGAATATATACATAAATAGAAAAATACGGGTATTTAGTCTTCAAGTTGTGTAAGGAAGGCATAGAAAATATTAGCGTCTGTTAATTAAATGTAAATATCAGAAAGCAAAAAGGGTACAAATAATGAAGTTGTGGAAGAATAAATATAACCAAAGTGATTATACAGAAAGTAGGTTATTGGGTTTCATGCTGGGTTTGGGAAAAAACAATGGGGATTTAGATATAAAGGCCATGGAGTTGACACAGATTATGTTGTGGAAATGGGATGGAACTGGATAGAGAAGAATATGGAAAACATAGGATGGGGAATGGAAAGGGAAGTCAAAGTGGCTAACAGGTTTCTCTGGGCATAGTTGCTGAGAGATTCCTGACTTTATATAAGAAGTCACAGTGCATCACATCACATCACAGAAAATAATGGTGTTGTCAGATGCAAAAGTTTTAGGATCAGCATGTGACATAGATCAATGTTAGGGGAAGGGTTGTGATATAATAGCCATATTTATTTATGAACAATTATTATTGATAAATGTACTTTATCATTTATCTGGACTGTGCAGATCATAAATAGCACATTTATTATTGAGTTGATAGAATCTATTCATTTCATTTTATTTATATTATTATTATTATTATTATTATTATTATTATTATTATTATTATTATTATTATTATTATTATTATTATTATTATTATTATTATTATTATTATTATTATTATTATTATTATTATTATTATTATTATTATTATTATTATTATTTAAATCTTATTGTGAAATTAGTACATTATTAAATTTCACTCTTCTTAGCGGGAATTTATTATTTTTGTAAGAATAAATTTACCAATAATAATTATTATATTTAAAAATTTAACAAAAATTTTCTGATATTTTAGCGACAAAAAGTTTTTTTAAAAAATTACTTATTTAAAGTAGCCCATGTATATTAATTTAATGGAATGTAGAAAAATAATAATCAGCACATGATTGTATTTAATTTGAACCCAATAAAAGATTTCTGACAGCTATTTTAGTAAAATGGATTTTTGAAGTTTATAATTAGGCAAGTATTATAAAAGGAAACGTCACGTTTAGCATTGTGCTAAACTAAAAGAATTTAATAATAATAAACAGCTAATAGTAAACGCGTATGTATATCCTAACTTCAAAAATAAAAATAAAAAAGTGAAAAAAACATAGTCTAGAAATGAGTTCTGTGATGACTAGAGAAACCAATCTGTGACCACAAATATATTCATCTATAGAATATGCAGATCCATTTTTATGTTTATTTGATGTTTTACAATATTGACTTTTAATTTCTTTACCATGTCTATTTGCAACACTCGAAGATATTCTATTTTCTGACATTTTCCCAATGAAAACAAATTATAGTCCACTACTTTAAAATATCTTTGAAATAATCCTTATAACATGGAAGGGTCTATCTCTCCCTAAAAAAAAGCATGTGCAAATTCATCACAAAGCATTTTCAATGGAAGTTTTTTATATTGTTCATTCATTTAAAATTTCACACTAATTGTTATTTTAACAATATCCAGTCCAGCAAGTTGAATAACAGCGTATTATTTGCTCTTATTATCATGTCATTGTATTTTTAAAATTTCATGGAACATCCTTAAATGAAACTTTTCTAATGTCTTTATATTGCACCAATAGGATGTACAAGTCTCACTTCCATACTGTAAATTAGTAAAATAACAGCTTTATTTACAGTTAACTTAATTGCAGTAATTATTTTCCAATGATGAAACACTATTAATTTATTAAAAGCAGTATTAGCATATTGGAGTGTGTGCTGTACCTCAACATCTAATTCCTTTTTTTAATTATAAAATTATAAAAATATAAAAATTGATTTAAATTCTCAAGATGGTAACCATCCAAACCAGAATCTGTTGAATTTTTCTTAAATCATTAACTGATAAAAAACTCAAATATCTTGAACATAAATTTGCATTCAAAACATTAAATACATTCTGTAAAAAGACTTTGGACTGGAAAAAGTATCATAATCATCATCATACTAAAAAGTCAGAATTCAAAAAAATGATGTTTTTTGTTTTCATTTTACATCAACTCAAATTAAAATTTCAAATATCATAGCCTGTATGGAAACACTATCCCTGCTTTATTGTAAGATTCCTATAACAATTCCAAAGATAACTGTTACAAAAATTAAGCACAATGTTGGAGCAAATGCACATCATTATTTAACTTCAGTTTTTATTTCAAATGCCTCCGATTTTTAACTTGTAGTAATGACACTCTCTTTCATTCCATTACATAGAAGCAGTATAACACAAATAAATTTTGGTGAATAGGGCAATCTTTTCAAACAATGTCATATCCTGTCCTATTAACTGAATCAAAGGCCTTGGTCAAATCAATATAAGCAATATAAAAATCACCCCTTTATTTTTGACACTTTTCTTACATTTTCCTGGCAAGGAAATATCATGTCTACAGTGCTTCTTGATTCTCTAAAACCACATTTAATCTCTGATAATATTCATTCATAATTGAAAGCAACCTATTCAACAAAATTCTTGAAAGTAAATTCCTTGTAATAGATAATAATGATATTACATGATAAATACTGCAATTTTTTCCATTCTTTTATATTTAAAAATTAAAAGAATAAAACATTTTTTAAAATCAGGAAGCATAATTTCATGGATCTATATATTTTTTAAAAATTCCAATATTTTTAAAGTTAACATATCAACACCATATTGTAAAACTTCCAAGTATTTTATCAGGACCTAAAGTATTTCCATTTTTAAGATTATAAAGAACTACTTTGATTTCACTAAGCTAGATACCTTAGACCAAATCTAAATGAGTAGGTAAAATAACTGTAATATTAAAAGTTGACAAAGATGGTCAAAATACTTCTTCCATCTGTTCAAAATATCATCATCATCATATAAGAGAGTACTATTTGTGGATTTAATAGAACTATGATGCCATTTTTAGTTCCATATATTGTTTTCAGTACAACATAAAAAGTTCTAGAATGACTATTATCAGTAAATATCTATATTTTCTTTATACTATTTATCAATAAATCATTTTACGCTTTATTATCATTCATTGAACTTTTGTCATAAAATTCATATATTTATTATAAAGTTCCATATTTAATTTATTATTCTGCCAAACAAACAATATCATTTGTTTCCTTTTAATTAAATCACTATTAACAAAATCATTGTCTAAATACCAATCCTGATGCTTCTTTTTAGTGTATTTATAACGCATGATTTATGAGAATTCCACACTTCAGTAATATGGCAATTCTGAAGTCATAAATAAAAAGTTTTGTTATTTAATAGTTATAAAAATGTCTTTAGTTTATTCCTCTGAAGAACAAACATTAATTTTCTTGCAAACATGATTGTATGAAGATCTCAATTTTAATGCAACTATTATTTTAATTGTTGAAAATGCTAATCTATAATTTGTCCAACAATCTGTGCTTTTAATTGCTTTAGTAAATTGAGCTTCTCTTAGATTCTGACTTCTAACTGTAATGTAATCTGTTTTGAGTATAGATGCAGTTATGCTAATTCATAGAGGCTTTTCTATCTATACAAAATGTTTGTGATAATCAATCCATGTTTTGTATAAAAATGAAATAATAATGAAATATTTGAATTTATAAAACCAGTACTAATATTTACTATAACTTTTGACCAAATTCTACTATGTCTGTCAAGATGTGCATTAAATTCATAAAAAAAAAAATGGTCTGCTCTCCTACAAAGAATAAAATCTTTATTTCTCTAAATTTTGTGAATCTAAATTTGGAGCATAGGCACTTATAAGATGAAAGTTAATTACATTATGCAAGGTGAGTTTTACTAATATTATACTCTATTAATACAAAAATGAATAAAAGATACTAAATTAGATTTTATAGAAAATTCTGCTTCATGCAGTCTTTTTCAATGGTTGAGGTCCTTTTCTACAAAACCATGTTTTTATCCACTAGTTCTATTAAATCTTTTTTTCTGGTAGATGGGTTTCACTAAGAGAAATTATATCAATCAGAAATCTTGATAGCACTTCAGGCACTGATGAAGTTTCCATTTTGGTCTTGATAAGTTTGTTCATTGTAAAGTTCACAAATTCCATGTACCTTATTAAGAAAACGATTTATAACAATTGCCTTTAATACTATCACTTCTCCTGCTTTACCACAACTATTGATATCATTACTATTGTTATTATATTTATCACTATAATGAGAAATCTACCATATGTAACAACATCACCCATCTGCGTGCAGTGCACTTTTAGACCATAATTTCTAGGTGTCTCCATTACCACATCTGGCAAAACAATCCTTAAATAGAGCTGCTTTAACATACAATTTTTTTAGCTGAAACTACTCTCTCACTGAAGTACACTTCCAAAGTTATTCATTAGTGATTGTACTGCCTAAAAACTGCCAGTCTTCTAATCCTGTCTCTATCCATGCTTTCTTAATTCTCAAGGGTTTGAGCAAAAAAAAATAATTCTGTGCATGCAGTTAAAATATAAAAATGTGGTTACACAAATTTATAATCCCATTGTCATAATTAGTATAAAGAGATGTCCAATGGCATGAGAGGCTTACAATGACTGGGTTCCACAATAACATAAGTAAATGAAAATGAAAAAGAGAGGTACAGAAAATATTGTATATACCAAAAACAGAACCTAGCCTTTCATGAACCAACATCTAATTCTATAATGAAGCAGGAAAAATTCTTGGTTGAGTTCTGTTTATTTGTTATTTCCAGTTGCTTTCATATCTGAAGGTCATTTCATTATCCATTACCTGTAGAAAATTTACATCCATCAAAATACATTAATTCATTTAATTAATAAAAATATGCAATTAGCAGAGCTACTTAATTAGTCTGACCTATCTAACTATGCATAAACTTTTTTAGTTTTAGAAATAAATTCTTTTTTACAAATTTGAAATCCTATAAGACACATCTATATTTGAAATACTATATTTAAAATGAAAATGTCTTACTCAAAATAAAATGATTTCATAAAATGCAAATCAGCAGTTTATCTGGATAGAAAAAAATAAGCAAATAATCAATTAATTACCAATTTCATGTGAGATGAAAAAAATATTAGCTATTGGGTTTAATAAAATCAAATAGTACCCTCTGTTTATTGCTAACAAAAGTGATATCAAATACCTGTTTTATTGTAAGGCTGTCAAATAAATGAAGATATCTAGAACCTATATTAAGTTTATTATTATTTGGACATCTTTTAGAAAGTTGTGATTATGTATACTGTTGAGTATAAAGAAAATACACATTAGGTTGTTTACTTTTTATATTATGACAAGTGACACTTGTTGCTTCAGAATATGACATTATGTGGCAATGATAATGTAATAGTACAAATAAAAGTCTAAAGCAATTTAGTGAATCATTGCTCATTATTTTAAGAAAATTATAAGCATAACCATGATTTATTATTATTGCAATAAACATACTAAAAATATTTTTCTAAGGTGAAATCTTGTTGCCTTACTTCCCATCAGATGAATATGCTGTCTTTTGACCAACTTTATATTTGCAGAAAATATTATATGATTGATTGCTTAAACTCTGTTTTAGTTAAAGTGAACAATAAATTCTCTTAGAAATGTGACATTTGATAACTTAAATCTGTTAAAATATCTTTGAAGTGCATTTTATAACTTTTTTAAAGTTCGGAATCTAATTTTCCCATCTGCCAGTGTTTTTCAATAATATCTCAGATCTTTTTTATCATATTACCTTACAAAATGTATCTTTTAGTATTTTCAAATGTTATTTAAATTTAAAAAATTTTAAGCTGAAGGCATTTCTCTTTATATTATGACATTAAAAAAACTAAGTTTTATATCATTAATTAATTGCAAATTATTATTTTCACCATCATTTAGGCATCTTTAAACATGTTTCTTTGATAATTATATTTTAATTGATAATGCTTAATGATGCAGCATAAAATTGTGCAATCCCTCTTTTCATTGTGATAATAATATAAAAAGAATCCTGAATTTTTAGTTTATACTAAGTTAGAAAAAAAAACAATAGTGAAATTAAACCATTCTGCTCTCTGGAAAAATCATTAAAAAGAAGTAAATAGTTTATTGCTGAGGGGATATTGAAAATTATAGTGCTGAAAACATGATTCATAAACCTTGAGTTTATATCTGCCATTGATCACTGTATCAAATTATGCAGAACATCCATTATAATGAAAAGTGGAATATTAGAGCCATATTCTATTTGAACATTAAATTCGTATTATTTATAATGCCTATGCAAATAATAAATATAAAACTTATTTCAATTTCCAATTTTGAGTAATTCCAAAGTTATTTGTAGTATCTCCTTTTTCTGTTTCTTTTACAAATATAAAATGCTCTAAATAATAATATAAATGAAATGGAGGAAATTATTTGACAACATATATTTTTGTGTCTCTCACATATAATTTACCTTTGCATGTTATATATTAATATTTATATTGTTATTGTTAAACAGAAGTTGCCTTGACAACAATTTGAAATTGTTGATTGATATCGGGATTGTCTAAGTGTTGACTGGTTTTTAATAATTAATATTTATATATATACATTTTATTCAAACTTTTTTTATTGAAATGTCATATCACTGAAATCTCTAATGTTTAAATCACTTTTTTAACTTAAAGACTTTCATATTTTTGTATTAATTTAGTTTTATATTTGTATAGGCAGCATTATAACCTAATTCACAAATGTCACAATACATATATGTTTTATCTATATGTATTAATCCTTTGTGAGAATTTGATAGAGATTTAGGTATGATGCAATTATAAGTGACAGCAAGGACAACTTTTGACATTTTAATTTAGTTTGTATATATATAAATATTCCAGTGCATATCGCTAGCTAAAAATTAAATAGTAAATATTCAAATCACCCTCCCAAATATTATCATATTTCAGTAATACTCTCTTTGCATTTACAATTATTCACAAAAGATGTTTGATGAAATATTATAATGTTTGGAAGAGTGATTTGAATATATTTTATACATACATATATATGAAAAGTGGAACTTGTCTAAGATGGTGAATTGTATTTTAGTTTGTTGGCATTGGTTTCCAATTTATAATACATACTCTTTTGCATTCATTTAATTTAAAAATAAGTTGATTTTTTTAAATGTTAAACATAATTTATCTTTTGTTTATGTGTATTTTCTGTTTTAGTCTTGAAGCTGTGAAAATATAAATTAAAGCATTCAAAACTTATAGTTTTGCTTATTTTCTCCACACTTGTTAGAAAAATAAGTAATTTAGCTCATACATGGAACAGTTGAGAAATTCTTACTTTAAAGTGAAGATTGATTTTATGATTGATTATGATGATTTAGTTAAAGCATTAAAGATAGATGTGATGCTAATGAAAATCATGCCCACAGAGTCTATATACATGTAACTCTAGAACATTTATATAGCAGTTTATAGATGAGTGGCTTATACAAAATTTTTAAATAAAGATGCTTAAATTCATATAGAATATTTATTCTGAGACTTTTTTAAAAGATATAATACAAATTTAAGTACCAAGAAAATATTGTAAATTAATCAGAATCCCAAGATGTTTAAGAAAATATTATTAATGGAGGCTTCTATTATCTATAAAAAGTCTTCATTAAACATAAATGACTCCATTAAAATTTTGCCTTTTTAAAAAACCCTGAAAATCTTATAGATTCAAGTGATATTTATTGATAACAAAAAAAGTTTCACTTATGAATTTTTATCATGAATTCATAAAAAGAGATAGTTCAAAAAACTTGCTAGAAATACAAAAAGAAATAAATGTCTACTAGTAATGATTTTCCAACAAGAGAATTTATCAAAGATTATATAAGTAATTTAATCATAATAATATAATTTAAATATCAGCAATTCGATGAATTAAAAAAAGTTTTTTTTTGATTATCATAATAACATCAATATATTTCTTTGAGAACATTTTACAATTAGATGGATAAAATATTAGGAGTTGATCATAGTTCTTGCAGAAGAATGTAAAGTAAGTAATAAGTCAAATTGATGAACACAGTGAATTTATGCCATTACTCTAATAATTACAAAGTAGAAGACACAAGCACAATGAACCTATTTCAACATAATTTTCATTGTGTTCATGAAGTTAGGATTTTTAGAAAGTAAGAGTACATTTTTATATTGGACTATTTCTATCATCTAATATGTGTGTTGAATGTCTTTAGAAAAGTTTAATTTTAGTTAAATATTCCAGAACAAGAACAAAAATTGGCATTCTTAGATGTTCTTGTGACAAGACTCCCTCATGGCAAAATAAAAACTACAGTTTACCAAAAACCTACACATACAGGAAAATACCTAGCCTATACATCTAATCACACCAGTAACACAAAACATGGAGTTATACTATCACTGTGGAACAGAGCAAAAGAAGTTTGTTCAGAAACTGGCAATTTGGAAAAAGAAAAGGTCTATATAGAACAAACTCTTAAGAAAAATGATTATCCATTAGCTGTTATTAAGGAAACATTAAATAGACAACAAAAATAACCATCAAGAAAAAAGACAATTATTGGTACTGTAGTATATCCATACATTCCAAAAATAGCAGACAAATTAAGGAAAATCTGCAATCAGTATAACACCAGAACAGCTTTCCAGAGCCATACCACACTACAAGGAATTCTAACATTTACAAAGCCTAAACTTGAATTGCTGCAAAGAAAAAACTGCATCTATGAAATACCATGCGAATGTGGAAGAACATATATTGGTGAGACCAGCCATCCCATTCAAAAGTGCTTGCAAGAACATAAACTTATGATTAGAAGAGAGAAAACAGATGTGTCTAAGGTAGCAGACCATGTATGGACCAATGAACATACATTCAATTGGGAAAATACAAAAATATTGGATAAAGAAGAAAAGGTACAAAGAAGAAAATTTAAAGAAGCTGCTCACATGACAATGGCAAAAAATCCCATAAGCCAACCTAGTGTGACTATACATAGTATATGGAAACCACTAATCAACTTTGCTCTTAGAAAAAGTGAAGAAATCAGGAGGAACCTCATAGATAAGTATATGAAATTACTACATACTGTTGTCTTCGGCAGGATGGCTCAGTTGGTTAGAGCATTACCTTAAAATTCAATAATCAAAAATCTAAAGGACCCAGGTTCGAATCCCATGCTAGTACTGTCACTGGTCAGGCCAGCAACACCTGAAGAAGAGGGGAGAAAAATACCTCTCGAAATGTTGTGCGTATACTAACCTGTTTGCTGTGATATTACTAACAGTTGGTGCATATTCTAACCTGTTTAGTGTGATATTACTAACAGTTGAATGCATTTGGAATATTTAACTAAAATTAAACTTTTCTAAAGACATTCAACACACATATTAGATGATGGAAACAATCCAATTTAAAAATACAGCTAGAACACCATCATCACAAACCTTCAGAAAAACACTAAGAGTACATTTATTTAATAAGAATATTTGTGTAGAATGGCACAAAATAAATTGTAAAAATATCTGTTGTTAGCAACTCTTGATAATTAATAAGGATGTTAATTTTCATTATTTTTTTTAAAAAAAATCAAAATGTGTGAAAAGCAGATGCTGGGATAAACTACTAGTCAAGATTAGTTAATAGTATTTTATAAATATTTTAGCATGGATATTTAGAGTAATAATGGTATGCAGTTCATTAATAAATGAAAATGTATTATGTTTTATGTTTATAATAAAGCTACATCTTTATTAAGAATTTCATATCAGAAGACTTTTTGACTAATATTAAAAATGTTTTAAATTGTCAACATTGATATAATTGGCATTTAACTAGATATTGAGCTTTACTTTTAAATTTTTATTTAAGACATTTTTTTTTAATTTTTAACATTATTTACATATGGCAATTATAAAAAATATTTATTCTTAATATATTTTCACAATATGTTATTCCATAACTTTTCTAATACTATATACTAATAAAAATGTTCATCATTCACAAACTTATATAAAATAAATATTCAGTGATTTTATCTCAGGGTTATAAATTGAATAAATTTCAATGTAGTTTTGCAATGAATAAAATTTTATTTTAACAATTACCATTGTTCAAATTTGATTTTCATGTAAATTCTTACACTGCAGGTAAAGAGATATATTTTATCTGTTTGGAACTTATGTAACTGTTTAATACCACATGTTAACAAGGATATTTATAAAGCATAAGATTATTAAAGTAATTAATATGTAGTAATTCTATCTTGAGAATATTAAAGTGAGCCAATTTCAATGTAAAAATGTTTATTTCTACAAT
This sequence comes from Epiperipatus broadwayi, assembly GCA_028023455.1. Taxonomy (NCBI): domain Eukaryota; kingdom Metazoa; phylum Onychophora; class Udeonychophora; order Euonychophora; family Peripatidae; genus Epiperipatus; species Epiperipatus broadwayi. The sequence continues at coordinate 2,774,869 of JAQFVV010000127.1, read as the reverse complement.
GAATATTCTCACAATTACATTGACTAAATTTGTCTTTCTTGCAAGCTCTTGGATTTTGGGAAATTATCCATAAATTTCTGCAAAAATTTTATATTTACATGCAGATGCTAAAGAGATCTTTGCTCTCATCATATTTATATTTCTATTTTGCCATTCTACCACTTTTAACATGACATCATTTACTTCTATACTGAACAAAATTTCATTGTCACAGTTATCATTGTCTGAATTTATCTTTCATATTAAATTTTTTGGTTGCTGAAAAAATGTCTCATTTTTGTCTATTGGCAGTTAGACATAAATTTTTGTAAGATTTCAACATTTATTTTTATGTGGCACTTGGAAAAACTTTTATTCTCAATATATGTGCATAATTCTATCTAAATTAAATAGTAATTTAAAATAAACTTATTTTGAATTAAATAATAAGACAAAATTAAAATTTAATTAATTAATATTATTTTTAATATTCAGTCCAGTAAATATTTTTGTGAGAATAATATTTAACATGAAAATTATTGATGATTTTATATTAGCAAATAAACTTTGATCAATTATTGATTATAAGAATTGGACTGTCTTTATTCAAACTAACCCAAATCAGACATTGTCAAAAATATTTATGCACAAACATATTTTTGTTTTGTTTTATTTTGAAGTTTAATGGCACCAATCAATTGAAAGTAATGAAGAAAACTTCAGATAAATTAAAAAGATTTATCATATCATTATTTGAAATTTTTTTTCATTAAATAAAAAATTATTTATATAGAGTACTATTTAATATTACATTATAATACTTATGTAGCATTTTGATATGACAACACATATAATTACTATAAATTACAAAATGAACTTTGTTTATTAAAATTATATATTCAGAAAAATCATTTGGTTAAATCTTCATACATGAAAATATATAAAATTGAATCTACTTGTACATAAATATTTGTACGAATTCTGGATTAAATTAATTTCCTCAAGAATTAGCATACAGATCATTGTCCAGTGGGTTTTAGCTTCTTATAATTTTAAAGACCTGCTATTATATACATTTAAAAATTTCAATTAAAATTGTTTGGCACAGTGTTTTGAATATATATATGTATGCATATACATGCATTCAATAATAAAACTCTTAAAAGTGTGCATACTTAAAACAATTATTTAAAAACAACTATAATAGATATATAAATTCAATTGATTTCATACCTGTATTTTAAAATGTAATTATTTAAAATACTTGCAAAATAAAATTCAAAAAATAGTGGAATCTTTAATATGAAAAACACTTGTTTATTTATGTTCATGAAAATTTTGAATTTTTGTTTGCAGTAAGTGATGATGGATCTTTTTCAGATGTATTTTTTTAATGAATGACGATTACTAATATAATGCTTAACTTTATTACATTCTCCATAGTACAAACTTTTTAATAACTTGTTTACTGAACGTATATATAAACATACAATAAATTTTCTATATATCCAATATCTTTTTCAGGGACTTATCTAAAAAAACTGAATATATATCAGAAATTTCTAAGGCAAACGATGTAAAATACAAAAACAGTTAAAACCCCTTTAAATAGTAGACCATAGAGCAATGATTCAACACACTACAAAAGAACAATGAAAAAAGTATTCTTTGTCAAATATATTAGGTAATGACTGGTGAAGGTATCATTATTTTTTTATTTATTTTAGCATCTACTTAATGATATCTAAGTACTCTTTTTTTTTTTTTACCAAAATTAGATAGTTATCTAAACTGATTATCACATAATTATTTAAACTAAAAAATTTAACTTGAGCTAAATTCAAATTTTTTTTTAACTTCATAAAAGTTGGATGCACTTCCATTGCACTGCAAGATTTTGTTACTACATTTAATTGGAAACTGAAAAATTGAAAACATTTTTCAAATAGGATTAAAACCCAAATAGTGATCTAAACAGGTATAAATGTTAACACAATCTTCAGTTTAATATACATATAAAACTCCTTCACCCATCCAACACATCCTATACAACTGATTACATGACCACATACATGTAAAAAAAGATAAATGATCTTTAATATACATATTTTGTACTGAACCAGTATTCATATACAATCAGTGCTCAGTTTATATTAAGATAGCAAATCTTTAAACATTAATAAACAAGTTCAACTTTCTCCATTCTCCAACTCTTCTGCCATCCATTTCATTGAAAATCCAAGGATGGAATGCTCAGAGCTCTTGCTGATTTTCAATGATATAGATGATTGATGAATTAGAGTGTGGAGAAGATAGAATCTTGTCCATTATAATTTGAAGATTTGCTATCTTAATGTAAACTGAGTATATATATATATGTGTGTGTGTGTGTATGTGGGGGAGATGGTGATCTAGATCAACTGATGAGTGCCATTTCAGCATGAAATATATATATTTGAGATAATTTATCTTTTTCACATGTATGTGGTCATGTGTATTAGATGTGTATGATAGATTGAATGGCTGTTGGAAGTTTTGAAAGTCTGAGTTCAAGTCCCTTATAATTACATTGTTTAATATAAAATATATATATGTATTTAAATATATATATATATATTTAAAGAGCATATACTTATATATTTTGTATACATTTATGCATATGTGTGTACCACTTGTTAGTGTTGTTGTTTATGAGTGTGTATATATATATATATTCACATCTACATAGTATGTACACTTGCCTATATATTATTTTTTCTATTATTTCCCTTGTTTGGAATTTAAAACCCTTTGACCCCAGTACGACTTTTGTACAACTTTTTAGAAATTTCGATTTTGAGCTGAATTTGCGTGTAAACGGTAAACATCACATATACACGACTTATATCAGTCTTTGCGCCATTTTGACTTCTACATGAAAATGTAAGAATTTTTTCTGTATGACAATTTTTAGATTTTTTATCAATATTTTTAGCGAAGGGTACCTAAAAAAATTATTATTTTTTTATTTTTATCAGTTTATATATCAAGAGATGGAGCTTTACCAAGACCTTCAAAACAAGTGTATTCTGTTTACATAAACATCAGAGTCAATATTCACTGTCTCTTTCATTTTGCTCCACCCTCAGATCAGTTGATTTCAAGCTGATTTGCTCTCATCAGTGAAGGGATAGGAGTTAGAAACTAGACCTAAACACTAACTTTAAGCGTTTATGCAAAACGTTTCTATCAGTTTGCAAGCATGAATTTTTTAGACATGTTAATGTCTTCAAACTCAGCCTATCAAACCAGATAGCTATATGGGTCTTGTTTGGAGGTCTTGGTAAAGCTCCATCTATTGATCATTAATATAAGCCATAGCAGGTTTTATGTATATAAAACTTGTTTTTCTTTTTCAGTTTATATATCGTAAAAAAGTTATTCCACAATGGTTGGATCAATTACAGACGATTTTATTCTGATTTTCCATTGAAGTTGTCCACGATTCTGGGCCCTCTTCTCAAGTTACGTTTTTGGATAATGTTCAAGGGTATGTAATTACTTTTTTTTTGTTATTTTTTTTTTTTATAAATTATAATAATTTTTATGTACTGAAACAAATAAATATGCTATAGAATAATAAATTATAATATTTTATATGTGATGAGATAAATAAATATGCTATAGAATAATAAATTATAATATTTTCTATGTGCTGAGATAAATAAATACACTATAGAATAATAAATTATAATATTTTCTATGTGCTGAGTCAAATAAATATGCTGTAGAATGGAAAAAAGTTCGGGACTGGAATAATCTGTCACCCCGTGAGCTGATGCATTTTTTGGCATGATTATAAATATGAATAGTGTATCACACGTGACCAAGTTTGAATTTATGAACGAATTATTGCATCAGCCCGGACTTGCTAAAGTTATGACCTGCAATTGATTTGTGTCAATTTTAGGAAAATAATATAAGATATTGTATAGATTTTTTGGCTTCCTCAATCCATCCACTTATTGTTACAGTGCCATGTATTTGAACTCAGCCTTTCATATCTTTTATGCAAAATAATAAATATATTTATATATAAGTTTATGCTACACAACTGAAATTTCATGTAATATAAGTAATTTTATACACACTTTCTGGCTTCATCAATCCATCCACTCTGTGTTATAGTGTCATGTATTTGAACTCAGCCTTTCTTCATATCTTTTATGCAAAATAATAAATATATTTATATACAAGTTTATGCTACACAACTGAAATTTCAAGTAATATAAGTAATTTTACACATAGTTTCTGGCTTCATCGATCCATCCACTCTGTGTTATAGTGCCATGTATTTCAACTCAGCCTTTCTTCCACACATGTAATCATTGTTAATAATAATAAAAAATTATATTTATTGATTTATTTTTATTCATTTTATTTTTTATGAGTTTATTTATTTATTTTTGAATACACTGTTCTGTTACTTTTTTCTCCACTAAAAACCATTCATATTATTATAGGTACTTTTGCACAAATGAACACATCTGGCTCTAGAATAAAAATGCACCACAGCAAGGCCGCTGTTTTAGTAATTTTCTCAGTGAAAAATTACCTCAGGTAAGACTTCCAATACATCATTCTTTTTGTCATTTTGAGACAGGTGTGATGAAGCTGTTTATGAAATTGTCATTTTATCATTTGAATTTCAAAATTAAGGATTTGTGAATCAGTGTAAAAATAAACATTCTTAAAACTATTAAAAATATTTTTTTCTTAACTTTTTCTTTATGAAATGGCTATTTTAACAGCTTCATTACATTATTTCATATATGACCTTTCTTATAATGCATGTTTTTTTATATTTATTACATTCAAACACAAAATATCTAAGTTATTATAGTTAAGGTAAATTTTTCTAAAAATTAACAATGGCTGCCTGGTTTTCAAAGGGTTTTAATGAAAGATTAAAAAAAATAAAAACAACCCAAGATTAATTTTGAGATCACACTCATAATACAAACAAATGTTTATATATAAATGAGATAGATTTTGTTATATCTGCACCACACTCACAATACAAACAAATGTTTATATATAAATGAGATAGATTTTGTTATATCCACACTTATGACTGTGCGGCTATCCAATAACATTTGCTAATGTTCAATTCCCACGCTGTTTTCTTGCCACTAATGCTCTGCTGTGTATGCTCTCCAACGAATGGTCTGCAACGAATGCTCTGAATATACTCTGTATTCTCTGCACTGGGTGCTCTCCAAATGAATGGTCTGCAAGCAGATGCTCTCCAACAAATTGGTCTACAACGTACTCTCCAACGAATTGGTCTGCAATGAATGCTCTCCAACAAATTGGTCTGCAACAAATGCTCTCCAATGAAGGCTCTGAATATCTCCGCTGTGGTCTCCTTCAGCTATACCTGTGAACTACATTTCCACTGGGCACTGATCATTAACCACAAGCACTAATGCGAGATATCTCTGCTGGTGTTAAACAGACATCTACTCAAATACTGCTAACTCAATTACTGCTTAGATGTTACACAGTCCTCTTATCACTCTCTGATAACTGCAACAATAAATCAATACTCTGTCTAATAAGGCAATGTCTCTTATCCAGAAATATTTGTAATTAGCAAATATTTCTTGGAATTGTCAATCGCCATTACGTCAATGCACTAATTAAATTCCTCAGCTATCAGAGCGCGATCTAAAAACAACCTCACGAATACATTCTAGTTTTTCTGGAGTGCAAAAATATGTCCGCCATTTTTACAAACACTACAGATTTATTACTAACATAATAGTATAAAATATTATATGATTGTTTGTGCCACTTTCTAGCTTAACCTTATTGAGTTCATAAAAGATGTTGTGTAGTGATTAGAACATCTGCCCGGTTGTATAAACTTGAAATCTTATCAGATCTCAGACAGATTTATACTTTTTTAAAGCTGAAAAGTCATAGAAATTAAATTAGACATCCAGAAGTAATCAGTAAATGAGTATTAAGTTATTTTTATCCAGAGAATAAATATTCTGAATTAGCATGAGTTGGACATATAAATGCCTAATGTAGAAAAAAGTGTAGTCATAATATACTGTAACTTTTACAACTGGGAAATGTGTTGTACTTTCTACAGATCCTTAACATTCATATAATCAAAATCAAGGATTTGAATACAGATAAAACTCTAAATTATGCTGTTGTAAATAAAAGTTTCTAAGCAGGGCTATTATTATATATTGTGATATCTAAATAAATATCTGTTACTGCTTAAAGGTAAAATTAAAAACTGTAAAACTTTTACCACTGAGTAATTGGATAGCTCTGTATGCATTATTTTTTTCATTATCTTTCTATTGAAAAACCTGGAAAGCCTTTAACCGTCCTGTCAATAAATTAAAGATTTTTAATTTAATACTACTTTTTATTTTTTCCTATTGTAAGCTAAGCATGAAGTCCTCCTAGAGGTTTGAATGAATACCATATAAAACTTAAAGTGTTACTCAACTTCTAATCAAGAAAATGGGAATCTAGATTATTTTAAAAAAGGCATATTATTTAAATTCTTACTACTCCGAAATTGGCAAATATGATGCATACTTCTAATTTTCACTCTTTTTTATGGGTGATTATTGGAGAGCTCTATGCCCTGCAGTGGATTTTTAAAGACTGATTTGTCATTATATTTAATTAAAAGTTTCGCCGAATCCTATGACATTTTAAAAATTATCTTAGATAAAGACACCAGAAAAAAACAAATAACCCTTTCCCCCTTTTCCAAGAATGCATTTGTGCTGGATTACTATGTCATTGGTTAGCACGGGTTTGAATAATGATTGTGTTGAACAGACAAGCAGATATGTAGTTTATACAAATCAATATATTGATTGAATTAATTTTAAAATTTGTATCTGAACTGCTAATGGTAATACAATAATCTCCAGCCTAATAAACAATTATTAATGAACTTAATATATTTATATTTTTTCTTGGAGCTGAAATGGTCATACTCTTTTGTGAATGGCTATTAATTATTAAGATGAATATATATATATGTATGTGTGTGATATTCATCATTAAGATTGTTTAGTAGTTATATTTTCATAGATTAAGTCGTAAATATATATATATGTGTGTGTATATTTTTGGAATAAAAAAAAAGTTTGAAAATAGTTTTTCAAAAATAAGTACTGAATTTATAAAATGAATTATCTGTTTATATATTCGTCTCAGACATTACAAAATTGGATTATTTTTAGAAAAAAAAAAATATCAATTTGTTTATTTTAAAAATATTGACAAATATTTTCAAATATAAATATCAGTTAATTATCAAGGCTATTTACACTACTTAGTACAATGATTTTTTTTTACAATAACTCGTTAACTCTTGCATCTGATTGCATCTTTTATAATTCAGTTGAGAAATACTGGTATATAGATTCCTTATATTCATGTAAATTTTACAAAATGATGACAAATATGTTTCCGATGTTTGTGAAATTTATAATTTATTTTTAATCCAACAATCACTCATAAAAGGTATATTTTGATGCAAGAATAGAATTTAATTTATTTAAATAAAAAGTTTTTGTTATTTGAAATGTATATATTAATACAGCAATTATAATAACAGGTGATTCTGGAACCAATCTTTCATATCAATTTTACTTTGAAAATATAAACTGGATCAATTTATATTTGTATTACCAATCTTGAATCTAACAAGAATATTGATCATCAAGAAATTTCAACCATATTCTTATTTCAACAAAACTTCTTTCAATGCTCTTATGAATAAGTAATCAAATACTGAATATATAAATATTAATTAACACATCACATGTAGTATTTATGTAGTTATAGAACTGATAAACTTTCGCCATATTATTTACATCAATGAATCATGCTCTCACATCAGATTTTAACTTGCAGGCATAAAATAAATTAATTAGCATTCTTGATTTTTTAAAAATAATAAATTTGATAAATGATATTAATGATGGCAATCCTTTATTATCTAAGTATGATTGGAGTTTGTTCTGATTAATACCACTTGTTAGCATTGTTATTTTTATAAAATCAAAAATGCAAATGTGTAACTGATTTCTTTTATGTTATGAAAATGAAATCTTGTAGAGAGAGAGAGAGAGAGAGAGCAGGGCTAGATGTAAACAGCATAGAAAAATTTTGCTGATTCCAAGATAACAGGTATTCAATTCCAAAGTATTTCTAATTTCACTTTTTTTTAAACTTTGGAGTTATTAATTTAATTTGACTATTTTATTTATATTATTATTATTAATTTATTGTGCAAAAAATAATTATAACAGACTGTTATTATACACAAGATGAATATTATTTTGATCACAAACAAATTTGGTGGAAGATTTAAAGTTGGGCCATTTATTTTATTTAAGAACAAAAACAAATTTATTTGCATATGCGATTATTATAAAAAAATGAAATAAAAAGGAGACAGTCTAAAGTTTAAATAAATTAATTGTAATTTAGGTTATTACTATGAATTATCCATTGTATTCATTTTGTATCAACTTGTTTCCAAATTACTAAACATCACATGATCACCACCTCTTATACCAAATTATTATAAATAGATAATAACTGAAACACAATAATCTCGGCCTCAGGGTGGCCTTTGAGCATTCCATCATCAGATTTTCAATTGGATGGATGGTTGAAGAGTTGGAGTGTGGAGTGGATTGAAGCCTGTCCATTAAACTATGAAGATAGTCTATCTTAATATATATCTGAGCACTTATACTATATATGTGTGTAAAGATGATAGTCTGGACCAACTGATGATTGCTGGTTTAGCATGAAATGCGTATATTGGTGATTATTTATCTTTTCAGCATATATGTGTTTAGGTGTATTAGTGTTATTAGATAGAGTGGAGAGAGGTAGGTGGTGTGAAAGTTTGTGCTCATATACCCTATATTATATAAATAGATAATGTTGTTTGGGAGATTGTGATGATGTTCAAATTCTTGATATGACATTAAGATTTAATACAAGAAACCTTAGTATATGAATTTATCATTTTAATCTTGTGATTAAACCACACTATAAATATATTATTGATGAGACTGAAGGAAATTTACCTCATTTAAATTAAGGCTTAAAAAGCATTATCTTCCCTATCCATTTAAATGATACTTTGTTAATTTTTCTAGATTTGATCAACATTGTTTATCATGAGTATAGAAGTTTATATTCATAAAATAAACTATCTGTTATAATATTACTATAACTAGAAACATTATTTTTTTAATATAAGTTTTGAAATATTTGCAGTCGTATTAACTCCATATAATTAAAAACAAAAATTATTTTTGCAAAATATTTTGTAAGCAAAATATTTTTTACAAATATTAGTGGAAAAATAGGTAGTTTTAAAGATTTTTTTATCAGTTAAAAAGTTTCAAAATGTAAATTAATTTTAATGACATCATTATATACTTTCTCTTTAATCAACTATTTTTTAAATTTTTTTTATATAATTATTAAATGCAGACACTTTCAAATCTGGCATCATTAAATATAAAATTGTATATATTATTACCATCAATTATTTTTCAAAAGGCTGATCTCACATGTCAAATCAGATTCCATTCTTCAAGGAAGTTTGCATTCCTTATTTATCAAATATTAACAGCTATTTTTCTATATTTTCTACTCTTTATATCACATTTTTAATAGTTTTTTTTTTTTTACTTTTAAGTACATGTATAATCCAGTTTCTGTCTTTTTATAATTTCTTTTTTTTTTTACTTTTTTAAAACACTTTAATGGTTTTTGGTTTTATCTTTATAACATCTTCATTCTGCTCAAAATTTATAACCCTAAAGTGTCTAATTTTTTCTTTTTCTATTTAACCATGTTGCCTCTCCATATAATGCATCCAGCAACGATTCAACAATTTTGAAGAAAATATATCAGTAATTCATTAAAATTCTTTATTGTTATATTTCAGTGTGGTGACTCCTGGTGAATAAATTTCTATAGAAAAAATTTAAAGCTCTCCTCGTTAATCACTTTCATAAAAAGATAATAACTATTTAATAATATGTTAAGTTTTACTAAGTCAGATTTTTTTAATTGCGAATTTTTCGCTTTTGTATGTACATCAATGTTATTTATTAAATTATTAATTTATAACATTCTTGATAAATTCCAATTTTTTTATATGAATTTACTTTTTTTAAATAAATTTTTGTGATTAAAAGAAAAAATAAAAGTGTATAATAACCCAAATACCATCTAAAAAATGAGTTATTTAAAATGAAGTTGGTCTAATATTTTTAGAATTCGCACTTTTTTATTATGAATAAAAATTGTAATTATAATGCATATTGATAATATCTTTGCAGACAATAAATTCTCATATATATCACGCACAAATTATTGCTTTAATTTTTATTGATTCTTTTTATATAAGTTACCACATATAAATATGTATATTGATTTCAAATTAATTATAAAAATAAACAGTACTTTGATTTAAGAATAATCTCTAGTTTTGTTTAGATAACAGATAGCACGAATTTCATTTTTAGATATATTTTTTTATATATTGAGAATTTTACTTCTTGTTTTTTTTTTTTTTGTTGTTGTTGTTGTTCAGAATTCATTACGTTAAACCATGACTAAAAAAATTTTAAAATAAATTTCCAAAACATTAACAAAAATAAATTGTAAACATTACTTGGTTCAAATATTAATTATTAGATTTATAAATGTCTTTCTGATTTATATATTTTAAGCGTTAAAAATCTATAAGTTCTGTAACCTTGGTTTATTGATTGCTATATAAAATATAATAAAATCAAACAGATATGATTTAACGATTCATGCAAGTACTCGTGATTCCAACAATTTGAACTTATATGTAATCAAAGCTTAATGTTAACTTTTTTTTCATTACATTCTTAATTAGTCACAAAAAAAAAAAATGCGATAAAGAAATACAATTATTTTTTTAAAGGCGTTTTTGCTCTCATGTATTTATATATTCACACAGCCGTAGCTTTTATATATGCATACCGTGACGTCATTTATCTATGCTGTCTGGAAGTATTGATTCATGCAATCTCTGGCTTAAAAATGAGTTTACATAAGATTTTAAAAATTGGAGTAAAGTTTTGTAAATTTCCATTAATCAGTAACTTAATAAATAAAAATTAATTAAATAAAAATTATGTAAACGATTACCATTCCTTTATTGAAATCTTTTAATATTATATGAACTGCATATTTTGTTGAAGCATTTTATAAAATTATATTATTTGAATATTTTTTTTGTTTTTGTTTTATATGTATTACTGCTATTTTTCTTTAATTTATGATATCGGAATATAATGTAAACCTCTATAATGAAACGTAAAATCTTTCTAAAAAAATATTTATAGAAAGAAATACAATATTTAAAACGTTTATGTTTTAGTTAACTATAAGATTGTTATTTAATCTAGTTTATCGCAGGGAAGTGAGACTTAGCTTATAGGAACTGGAAGTATTCTGTTTAAGTCTGTTTTGTGCCAAGATAAATAAATTTATTTCATGTGACAGTATTGCGTATACTATTACAAAAACACATAATGGAAATGGGTGTGTGAAGCTAATAGACAGTAACAAACATTTTAATAAAAAAAAAATGACTTAAACATGATTTTTATGGTAAGATATGTATATGTTAAGTATGCGAGTGATTACTTTTATTGAATAGATTTACAATATAAAGAAATGTTTCAGTAGAACTGTCACTGAAAAAGTTGTTAAAATAAGGAATAAACAAAAAGACAAATATGCTGAAGATATTTGTGATTCATGTATTACTAAGTATAGACATATCAAAAGTGTTTTCCCTTTCTAATTTTGTCTTTGCATTTCAGTGAAAGCCTCCTTTTGTCAAGAGAGCTTGAGGTTTGAGACATTTGAATATTCATAACAAATGATACTTTAGATTTCTTTTTATATGCTTTAATTTTGACTTATTTAATTTTGAAATTAAGCAGTGAGCCATACTTAAATCTGGTATTATCTTCACGTTTTACAATTGGCGAGATAATTTATCATATTACAACTCCTAACAGGATTAAATGACATTATAGTATAAAACACACACATATGTAACAGACTAATTAATGTGCCTGAGATATATCGTTAATCAATATTTTTTTTTTTTTAGATTTGCAGTATATTCATCTGAACCTTGTTTTTTTTTTTTAAATTATAAATTAACATCCAATATTCTCTCTCATTAGACATACATTTAATGGCAAAAAAATAAAATATGGAGACTGGATGAAAATGCATTAGTTTTAAATGATCCAAATATAGTATGTCTAGATCCAAATTTTTTATTGAAAAAGACTATAATCTGATAACTGATCTAATAATATAGAATGAAAGCACTAATCATAAATTTGGAGCAACAAATCTTGCTTTCTAATTAAACATTCCATTATTAGATTGGCTAAAATCCAGCTACCTGAGAATAATATATAATATCATTGTTTTAAAAAAGCCTGATTTTGTATACTGTCAGTATAAGGTAAAAAGCAAGTATGATAAACTCAGCAATATTATGGTGAAAGTAGTTAACTACAAAAAACAAAGTTATGTTATATTGGAATTATGATTCTTAGTTAAGAAACATTTGGAATAAAACTGAGATTACTGAAATATATTATTACTGATGTGAATGACAGATATTTATATGTATACTAGTAGCTTCTAAATTTTCTGAGATTCTATTTTTTGAACATTACTTGAGATTAAGTAGACTGAGATCTTAATAACACTCCATGAATGAATCATGAAGTTTATAATCATCATTATCCATATTTGCCATTTTAATAAGAACTAAAGATGTAGTTAGAATAATAATAGTTTTAACTGCTAAACTTGTTTGGAGAATGATATAATACAAGTTAATTGATTAAATTTAGAAAAAATAACATCAGAAAACTTTTATCAGCACTTAGAATTAATATATATTATTATCCTCATTTAATTATTCAAGTATACATTTATAATGAATTGGAAATTCAGAAGAGTATTAAAATAAATTCTTTAATGGCCTACTTTGTAAAGATCACTTAAGACTTCTAAATAGACTCAGGCCTTAATAATACCTCCATCAATTAATATTGAAATTTACTAACATCTTTAACCATGCTTAATACTCTGAAAGCAATTGAAATCACTTTTATCTGCTAAAAATATTTGGACACTGATTTAATGTGAGTTGTTAGTTAAATTCAATAAACGTGAAATTCACAGTGGTATTAAAATAAATATTTCAAGATTATGCCCTATATAATAAATATTACTTAAAACAGCTTAGTAACATCTTTGTGAATTAATAATAAAATTACAAATGCCATTTTCCATATTTAATATTTTAATAAGAATTGTAAAAACATGTAAAAGCAGGTAAAAATTGTATTATATTTTTCTTCTAAAGATAATTTAATGATGTAATTTAAAATAATCAATTAAAT
>JAQFVV010000127.1:2733855-2758855 GCA_028023455.1 Epiperipatus broadwayi | reverse complement strand
GGTAAATAAATAGATAGTTATGTAGGTAGATAGACAGAAAGAGAGAGAGAGATAGACAAACAGAGAAATAGATATTTGGATGGAAAATGCGAATAAAATAAATTAGAAAGTTGTTTCTTTTTAATTTTTTGATAAACATTTTGTGTGTGTGTTATATTTATAATAGTCAGCTGATGTAATAATTTAACTATGATAAGTAAATTAATCGTATAAAGGTTCATTATTTTTCCCAACTATTATATGAAAATAAACAAGGATTACTATTGATAAAATATAAATATTGTAAAAAAAATAATTTAAGGATTCTTTATAAAATTTTAAAATGCATGACCTATGAAAATTTCTATCAGATTTCTGGATGTGATATTATAGAATAGTGAAGTGCAAACAATGGGTTGCGACCCCTTAGGGGGTCGTATAAAAATTGAGGATCGCGAAATTTTTAAGAAATTCTTTTAAGTTTTGAATAATGATAAATTGTTGTTGTTGCTTTTAAAAAAGAATGTATTTTTTTAAAAATAGATAAAAGTCACAAGAAAATAAATAGTTTTCGTATACTTTTTAGAAGAATACGATTTTTTTCAAAAATTTTATTCCAAATCGTGTGGGCTTAATACAAAATATTAAGAAATATAAATTTCTACATAAATTAAAACTACTATTGTTTTATTATGAATATCTTTACATATTCGTTTCTCATTATTTAGGCAAGGTAAAAAAAAGTATGGGTCGCAACAATTTTTCATCTGAGGAAGGGAGTCACAATTGTGAAAAGATTCCATACCTCTGCTATAGAATCTAGTTCTGCAAAGAATTGCGCATGTGTAAAACAAAAAAATGATAACAGATTTTCTAAAAAAAAAAAAAAAAAAGGATTTTATGGCGAACATGAGATTGTTGTTATAGGAAATAAAGATTCCAACATTTACATTGGTAAGATTATATTAAATATACTCTAAAAAAGTGCAATATTGATTGTTTTTATTGATAAGATATGGCTGAAACTAAAATGAAAATGAGAGACAACAATTAAAAGAAGAGCATAACAAGATGTCAAATAAACAGCTTAAAAACAAACAAACTGACATATATATGAACATACATGTGATTCATGACTTGATCTGTATTGTTATCGAAAACTCAACTTTTTACTCTTTGTTTTTCAATCTCTCATTTTTTAATCCTACAGTTAGAATAATCACACTTATTGATAAGTGACTGACATATATTTATATATATCATTAAAATCAGTCAACGTTTAGATAATCCCAATATCAATAACAATCAACAATTTCAGTCTGTTGTCAAGGTAATCTAAAGTTGATTGTTATTGATATTGGGATTGTCTAAGTATTGGCTGATTTTAGTGATTACTTATAAAGCCATTCAGCTTTGAACATTATTTAAGTAATATATATATATATAATTTTTACATAATATATATGATCTTTATGTTAGCTTGTTGAGCTGAAGAATAAATTGATTTATAAAATATTGATCTTTATATTTTACAAGAAAATTTTATATTTCTTATAACTTTTTCCATGTCATTTGAACAACTCCTGGGACGGATTTTCAGTGAAGAGAAGAATCCTCAAGATTGTTGATATCATGTAGTTTCTCGTGTAAAGGAAAAAAAAATTCCTCTTTTGAAAATACGTACACACTTGTCAGCATCTTTACTTAAAGAACTTTTTAAATTGCACATGCATAAAAAGTAGGCATATAATGAGCAGTCTTTTTATATAATAATAACCTATTATAAATATAGTTTAGTATTCTAAGTCAGAAAGTAAATGTTTATATATTAAATATAAAGTAAATGTTAACTGAGAAATAGTTTACTAGCACAAACTATTTAAAATTGTTAAATTTAATATACATTTTTATTCATTTATTAAAATCTTTCACGACATGATTCATATTTTTCTATTTATAATATCAATAAAATTATTAAAATAAAAATACCTAATTTTTTTTATTAATTGATTATTATTATTATTAACTGAAACACAGGCTTGTTATATACCTGTGGCTATATATATGTAATATAAGGGTATATGAACACAGACTTTCACACCACTCACCTCTCTCTAATCTATCTAATAACACTGATACACCTAAACACATATATGCTGAAAAGATAAATAATCACCAATATACGTATTTCATGCTAAACCAGTAATCATCAGTTGGTCCAGACTATCATCTTTACACACATATATAGTATAAGTGCTCAGATATATATTAAGATAGACTATCCTCATAGTTTAATGGACAGGCTTCAATCCACTCCACACTCCAACTCTTCAACCGTCCATCCAATTGAAAATCTGATGATGGAATGCTGAAAGGCCACCCTGAGGCCGAGATTATTGTCACACCCATGTTGACCTAAGGTCAATCTGAACCCCACATGTACAGGACATAATCCATAGTCTATATTAATATATATCTGAGCACTTATACTATATATGTGTGTAAAGATGATAGTCTGGACCAACTGATGATTGCTGGTTTAGCATGAAATACGATATTGGTGATTATTTATCTTTTCAGCATATATGTGTTTAGGTGTATCAGTGTTATTAGATAGATTGGAGAGAGGTGAGTGGTATGAAAGTCTGTGTTCATATACCCTTATATTACATATATATAGCCACAGGTATATAACAAGCCTGTGTTTCAGTTATTACATTATAGAGATGTCTGCCCATCCTTGCATATATACTAAATGTATTATGTCCTGTACATGTGGGGTTCAGATTGACCTTAGGTCAACATGGGTGTGACAATAATCTCGGCCTCAGGGTGGCCTTTGAGCATTCCATCATCAGATTTTCAATTGGATGGACGGTTGAAGAGTTGGAGTGTGGAGTGGATTGAAGCCTGTCCATTAAACTATGAGGATAGTCTATCTTAATATATATCTGAGCACTTATACTATATATGTGTGTAAAGATGATAGTCTGGACCAACTGATGATTGCTGGTTTAGCATGAAATATGTATATTGGTGATTATTTATCTTTTCAGCATATATGTGTTTAGGTGTATCAGTGTTATTAGATAGATTGGAGAGAGGTGAGTGGTGTGAAAGTCTGTGTTCATATACCCTTATATTATTATTATTATTATATTTTGACATTTATATATTTGTGACATTTTCATTACTATTTATTTGATATGTGCATTTTTAATTTTTCATTCTAGTTCGTTTTAAAGATAAATAACTAGATTTTATTATATATAAAAATATAGTAAAAAATAATGTTTTTTATTTAATAAAAAAATTAAAAATATGATGACTTTACGTTTATATTTTAATAGTTACACAGTAATAAAATAATAAAGAGCCACAGATAAATTAGTATGCCTATACACCCCCCTCCCCAAAGAAAAGAAAAGGAAATGAGTTATGCGATGACTATGCACCCCAGTCTGTAAATAGCAAATATGTCAACACATTAGTATATGTTTGTTTACTTAACATTTTATGATATTATCTTTCTTTTTTTTTTAGCAGAAAGTTCTTTTCCTGAAATATTTCAACACAATATGTCCCTGCAGTTCTCCAATGTATTATATTCTCTGTCATTATTGCAAAAGGAACAATTGCCATTGCACTTCTCTAGAATGTCTTTGAAATAATCCTTAGAATATAGACAGAGTCTATCTCTCTCATAAAACTCATGCTCAAGTTTACCATAAGACATTCTTTTAACAAGTCTTCTTATTCATTTTATATGTCCAATCTAACGAAGGTGTGATTTTACAATAAGGAACTCTGTAGTATCACATTCTCCAAGTTGAAGAATATATTGATTGTTCTTATGATGTTGCCATTGTATTTTCAAAACTTTAAGGAGCATCCTTAAATTAAACATTTCTAATGTTTTCATATTGCACTATTAATTCATTGCCATATGATAAATTAGGTAAAATTTTCAGCTCTAAAAACACTCTAGTTATAATAATTATAAAAAATACAACTTTCCTTAGATAAGTAATATAGATGTATGAGCTGAAATGCAATCAAGGAAAAGCTATAATTAAATAAAATAATATAAAGGTAGCTAAGCATTTTTGGGAGTTGTCTATGTCCTCTTATCCATAGCATTATAATGACTATAGAGTGTATGTATAGTCAAAAGATATTCAGGGTTTATGCAAATTAGAGTCCATTACTTACAAAGGGGGAAGCAAGATTATTTTCAGTTCATAGAATTGTAGTTATTAGCTATGTTCCAGGCTTTCTTGATCTTTCACTTATAGAGTCATTCCTTTCAGTACATGAGATGATGGCCAATGAGAGCTCAAATGTGTGGCTTGTGATGTTCTGGTGCTCCAAGAAAACTGATTTATGCTTGGGTTTGTCTGAGGCTTTTCTATACAGATAGCAATGTTGTAAAAGCCAAGTGGAAAGGAATGCTGTGTCGTGCCATAATATATGGCATTGCATCCTGAATGGCAGCATATAACTTTGTATATAGTGCTTGGGGTTTGATCTGTATGAAGTCTATTCTTGGAGTTTTTTTATCAATCTCATATTTGAAAGAGAGATATGATTACTTATATGAGTTAGTGAGAAGGTTTTGTTAATATTTTTGGTGATTGAAGAAATATATGGCAGTAAAATCCAGGTTCTGTCATCATTGGGCAAATTTGAATTCATCTTACAATAAAATTGTTTAACTCTTATTGTAAGTTGGTTGTATTTAAAGCTTAGCCTAGTTAGGTCTTTTATATATTTTTTTTATATTAGCTTTTCACAAAGAATAAAACTTACATAAGAGATGGTTTCTATAAAAGAAAGAAGATAGACTAGTGAATTTCTGAGAGTGTGGAGTGATTGATTTGATGTGTGTGAAGCCTCTAATTTCCAGTAATTTAAGGCATATTTTATAGTTTAGATGCAAAATATCTCTCATATCTCTCTGTAACTAGATATTAAATTACATCAATTCCCTGTGGTGATCTTCCCACTCTATGGTCCATGGTAATTCAGAATTTATTTTGAGGTTTGATTTGATGTTAAGAAGACTCTTTTAACTTATTAACAGCAGAAGCAATACATTGTATGTTAACATTTAAGTCCACCATTCTTCATATGAAGTCATTAAAATATTTAAACTGTTTTGCATTTTTAAAATGATAATAACCCAAGCTAAAAGTTGCTGAGAATTTTTCTTCATTAATTGGATAATAAAGAACTTTTAAATGTTAATTAATAAATCAAAGTTTTTATATATTGCAATCAAAACATTAAGCGTATTTTCTAAACCATTGTTTGAAAAGGTAAGAATAGCACAATCATCAGTATATTGAAATACAGAAAGTGGTAAATATAAATCTTTTCATTTTTAAATCAATTAAATTTTGAAATTACACCATTAAACCTGAATCCTATCTTAATCTCTGTTGATAATTATCAAGCTGTCTATAAAACAATTCCAAAGACCACTGTATAAAAATTGACAACAATGTTGAAGCAAGGACTCAACCTTGTTTAACACCAGTTTTCATGTTTAATTCCTCATATCCTCTCATCCCATCATGTAAAAGCTATATTATATGAAACTATGTCTATATTGCTTCTAGATTCTTTGAAACTACATTTTGTCTATTCTTGTTGTTTTTAAAAATTGGAACAATAAATGCCTTTTTAAGATTAAGTGACACAACATTATGGGTTCGTAAATTTCTAAAAAATTCCGATTTTTACTTTTATATTTTAAAACTTTTCCAAACATTTTATCAGAATCTGCCACTTTTCCATTTTTAAAAATATGAAGAGCTGTTTTAATTTCATTAATAATCTGAGTAGATATAATGGATATATCACTAAAATTTGTCATATTTCTTCCACCTGTTCAAAATATTGTCATCATATAACAGAGTGCCATTTCTGAATTTAGTAGGATTGTAAATAACCATTTCTTGAGTCTATATGTCACTTTCAATGTATCAAAAATATCTAGAATGACCATAAATATCTTCTTTGTAGTTTTAATCCCTCAACCATTTTAAAGCTTAGGTATCAGCCATTAAATTTCTAATATCAGATATTTATATTTGTGATTTTTTTAGTAAATCATTGATAATAAGTAAGCAGTCATGATTATTATTTTTAATAAATCCAAGATATGTTTACTTGTAACCATATCACACTCCTTAAGAGAATTCCATACTTCAGTAATATGACAGTCTTGATGATGTAAATTACCAATTTTAATGCTTAATTGCTGTTGAAATTTAGTATATATATAGGAATTCTTTTAAAAAACAAACATCCATTTTTTTGTGAATATGATTGAAATAATGATCTATCAAACAATCTATACTTGCAAGTGTTGCAGAATGCAAATTTCTTTTGTATTCTGACTTCTAATTATAATATAATCTATTAAATGCTGAGTGAAAATGCATTTGTTTCTTCAGAGCAATTTTTCAGCCTAATCAAAGTTATGCAATAGTCCCATATGGGTGCAAAAGTGTAATATTAGAAAATATTTGAATTTACATGATTAATCAACACATGCAATAAAGTCTCCAAGAAGAAAATTTTCATCTTTTAATAGTATTGCTGTAATAATGCTTTTTAAAAATAAATAAGTTTTCATTCTCTGAATTTTGAAAATCTAAGATTGGAGCATAGAATAAAATTGCCACTAGTATCCTTGTGGAAAGTGCATTTTCATACCATTAGCCTTTTCTCAATGCAATTGAATAGATTAGATTAGCTTTAACAGCACATTCAACATCATACACATTCTTTCATGATTGACCTGCTTTTCCAAAAAACCACAAAATCATCCATTCTATTAAATGTTCTTCTCAGGAGACAAGTCTTCCTAAGAGCAATTATATCAATCTTAAAACATGACAGTTCCTTAGCCAGTAGTGAAGTCCTCTGAATGAAGATTTTGTATGAAATAAAGTTTTCACATTCCATATACCTATATATAGAAAAAATAGATTTATAATAATTAGTTTTAACATTATCTCCTGTGTTTCCACTACACTACTACTGGTATTATAATTACTATTGTTAATATTTCTATTGCTGTAATGAGAATTCCAGCTGGTGAGACACTAGCGACAGACATTTTTTAGACCACAATTTGGTTTTTCTACTTGATATGTATTTTTTAAATAGAGCTGCATAAGTATATAATCTTTGACAGGTCAAGCTCCTGCCTCAATCAAATCCAGTTCTGAACTGACTCATTAGTGATTATACTGACTTGGATAAAAGTCAGATTTGGGTTAGCCACCTTATTACGTCTATTGCTATCACTGCTTTTTTAGTTCTCATAGTTTTATGTTAAACCTTAAAAAAGGGGAATTTGAGTCAGAAATTCTGTTAATGCATTTAAAGGATGGAAATGTTGTTGCACAAAAAACCCAATTCCATTATAACAGTTATCATAAGACATTATCTGTTGGCATGAGATGTTTATGATGACCTGGCTAACTTAAGTGACTGAAGAAGGAAAGAGGGAGATAAAGAAAAACTATTTGTATCAGAAGTACAGCTAGCCTTTGTTGAACTAACATTCTATTCTATAAGCCACTGATTATTTGTTATTTGTTGGCTTACATATCTAACATTTACTATCATCTGTAGAGCTTATCTGTAACAAGAGTGCAGCAACTGATAGTTATATAGTACATATGTATAATAAATCAAATAATGTATAATATAGAACTAGCAAACATGCTTTCCTTAATGTGTTAAATAGAATTTATATCCTGCTTTGCATATTGAACATGCATTTGTTATTATTATTGTTATTAAAACAGGCAAAACTCTCTCCATATAGTAATGCCACTCAGTGCCAACCAGAGTAATCAATGGATGCCAGAAGACTTGTGCACAAAATCCCCAATCTAGCACCTACTCATCCAATATCCCCAGACTAGTTTCTGGCTGAGTGGCACTACTGTATGGAAAGAGTTTTGCCTGTTTTAATAACAGTTATGTGCTAGCATAAAAAATAGTGATCATGTGATATTATTATTGTTGTTATTATTATATATAAATATTGATAGTTAAACATATTTTTCCATGTAATGATTTCATTAAAATTTCAGCTACACTGTAATCAGAAAAACAACCAATTAAAGCCGGCAATGCAAGCTGAAACTATACTATTAAGTAATAGTATTTAAATGACTCATGTTAAGCCAAAATATTATTATTATATGGGATGGTTTTAAATTGCATTACTCGTTTTAATTGACTGTTTGCCTGATCGAATCATAATTGTAATTATATCTAGATTATTTCACACAAAAATTTAGTTATATTTTACATTTACAATCTTTTAAAATAATTTATTTTATGTAAAAAAACAAAACAACTTAAGCTATATGTAAAGAATGCCAATTGGAATCAGAGAAATAGTGAAATGTTAATCAAATAATAAAAATTAAATTATAATAATATTTAGCTAACCTCTTATGCTAACAAGCAATATATGTCCTTATTAATGTATTAAAAACTATTTCATAATTTTGAACTCAGGAATAGGACAACTTTTATATTTATTACTGTTTGAGAAATATATATATATAATGTATTGGAGAAAATTTATTATAAATATATTTGGAAAACAAAACATTTTTTCAATTTAAAGATAGAATCACTTTTAAATAGTACATTGCAGAGAAAATTCTTCTCCAAGAGCCCCATAAAGAAACAGTAAAAAAGAACGCATTAATCAGCAGATTGAGGGTGTTATGGTTTGAGCATTTTTCTTTCCGTTTTTTTTTCCTGTAGCTAAAAATATTTCGATGTTCATTTACTCTCTAATATTGGCTGATTAAGTTGGCTATGTGCCTTCTTTCTTCAAAAAAGAAAATTAATTTTGATTGAAAGCTGAAAAAAAAATTGTTTGACCTAGATTTGAATCAGATGTGGTAATATCAAATAGATCTTTACTCCTGTCACATATGTGTAAATATAAACGTATTACTTTAAATATGTAATTAATGGAAGCAATATTATATCTCCATTCATCATCAGCGACATTTTCTAGACTTATAAAGGCTATTTATTAATAATAAAAAAATCAACCAGTATCCATAGAAATTGGGCTTAATCCTCAACAATTATTTTAAAATTAACTGACAATGTCAATTTAGAAAATTATTATTAAATAAAAAGAATATGATTATGCTGATGGTTGTTAATCATCTTTAGAATATATGAGAGAGTAGAGACTGAAATATGTGTCATACAGAGATTGGTCAATTTATTTACCAAAAAGTAATATTTAGACATTTGGAATATACTAAATGCTGGCTATAAAAATTTAATATTACTTTATGAATATATGTACATATTAGTCTTCTCAGGTTGAAAAAAATAGCTATCTAAGCAAACAACACAAATACGGCCTTGTTGCAAGATGCTTGGCAGCTGAAACAAGTTTTGGTTTAAATATCTCTTTAGTTTAGCAATAAAAATTGATTGATTGCTTTTGTATTTTCAAATAAATCTGCCATCTATGTTGCTTTTTATCTAATTTGCCTAATATAAATTTTATTACTTTTAAATGATATTTTCATTTATATGTACTATATATTTATGTATATCAATTATTTACTTCACTTAAAATTATCTATGATACACCTGATTCATTATTAGACACTAATTGATGTTGATCTGCTTAATTTGGTACAGTACTTGGCAGAATTCAATGAATTACACTCAAATCTTTTACTTCCAGCATTCAAACTTTTTATGAACTCTTGTGGAATAGCGCCAATCAATATATCTTGGCTGGACTTTAATCAGCATCAGAATTTGTACTTATACATTTTAGCAACAATCTTTATTCTTTTACCATTATTTAGATACCAAAATACACTTAACGTTTTAAATTCATGTCAACTCATTTTTGTATTTATAGAAATCTGAGACTAGATCAGTAACTATATATTTTCATTCTCTCAGTTTTGTGTCAGCTGTAGGCATATTCTGTTCTTTAATAACATTGATGCAAAATAAGCAAATTGAAAATGAGTAGAATTAATCACTGTTCATAAGATGTATATGGAAAATAAGCCAAGTAAATCAAACGATGCTTTGTTAGTTTATACTACAATTGACAAAAAGTGATAAGTATTACATATACATAATTAAGCAAGAAAGTTGTTTTGATGTAAAACTTTAAGGTGTTTTTAAATATCAGATTATTTGCATAGATAATAAATTTATTAAATGCACATTAATTACGTAAGTAATATTTACTGAGGCTATAACCTCGAGAATATGCGTGTAAAATGCGATAGTAGGGACCTCTACAGGTTATAGCCTCAGTAAATATTACTTGCATAGATAATGTAAAAGAAATAATAATAACTACAAATTCTGATTTGCATAAATATCCAGAAAGTAAAATGATCTGTTGATGCTATTTAGTTTCTATAAATTACTCAAGTTTAGAATGGATGACTTTATAGGTGAGATAATAAAATAAATTACTATTTTCAATGCCGAAATAAAAGTAATCAAAAAATATTACCTGGTGTTTGATGTATCCAAATATATATATATTATGATAATTAAAATAATATATTTAATGATATTCAAATAGTATTATTTATTTTAAACAATTACGCAATGTAAATAAATGTTTTGAGATAATGTAATTTATGTATAATGGACACAAATGTAATTTTTTTTAAGGAAATTTTCTACTTTTAAGAATGTGATTAATCCAATTAACTTTTTTTAAAAAATGTTTCGTATTATTTACTCCTACATACTTTTTTTTTTTACTTTTTTTTATATTCATATTCTTTATATATATATTATTGTTCGCCACAATTGCCAAAATCAAATTAATCATTTTATTACTTATTTTTAAATGCAGCATCTTTAAAATTAATTTGTATTATTGCCTTTTATATTCTATCTAATTGTATACATATATAAGTAGATAAATTTATCATAGCATGTAGTTTAATACATATTTATTCACACATGCAGCCCATCTTTTTTCTAATTATTTCTAAGCAATTATAAACAAACTGGGGGAGCGGGGGGATTGTACTGATTTTGTTACTCATTTTTTATAATTATTAGTATATTATCTCCAGCCAGCTTTATGCATGAATATATGTTTGTGCGCGTATGCGTTAATCGTCTTATCTTCAACATTTGGTTCCAAGACTTAAAAAAACACCGAAATTAACAAATAATAATGAGCTGTGGAAAATATATATTTTTAATATATATTTATGTATACGTATACAATACATGCATACACACATATGTACACGCATTTCAAAATGATGCGCATAAATTAATAAACTTAATTGCAATGAGTTGCCTATTTTATTTTCATCTTAGTGTTCAAGTATTCCATTCATTCTAGATCAATATAGCAATTAATTCAAATGAAATCCCTGAAGCAAAAAAAGTCTTTATTTTTTACATTTTTGAATTAAGAAAATTCTTATAAGTTCCAGCAGAATTTGTTAATTGATTTTAGATTTCTTTTTAGAATTAAGAGCTTCAAAAAGTACAAACTACTCAAAAGTAATTTCTGTCAAAAAAGTCAATTTTAATAAAAATAAATAATTGTTTTGATATACTGTTTTAACTACCACTTATTAAATTTTGCGTACCAATATTTAAAAAAAAAAAACAACAATGTAGTATACAAAAAGTATTTACATGCATATAAAATTGTAGTTACTTAAATTAAAGTTTGTTTAAATTTTGTTTTGTTTAAAAAAGCAAAGTTTTATAATGAAAGAATAAAAAGTCTATTGCAGTTATTTGCATGTGATATTTAGTAATTGAATACACTTATTAATTATATATTTTTATTATTTTTTAATTTTGTGATCAATATTTTTAATAATGGGTTACAGGAGATAGAACTGTTGAATATATATATGGTAGAAACATAAGCTTATCACCAGGAATTTTTAGTCTGTTGTCAAGGTAATATCTATATATATCATAACAAATATATGAATACATAGAGAGGTGTAACCCATAAATTCCAATAACTAACTGGTTTTCTAAATATAAATGATTCACAACAGCCAAAGTTTATAGAAACCAATAGAATATCAACTATCAATTGTCAAGATAACATCAATAAATAAAGATGGAATCCCTTTTCTATTCTAATCTAAGAATATTTACTTAAATAGACATTGAGTGAAAATACATTATTGAAACAGATTGAAATGAAATCTGCCTAGAAATTTTTTAACAGGCAAAAATAAATCTTTTGAAGGGAAATTAATTATTATTTTTGTAACCTTTCAAATAAACTCAATACTTTAGATATAATAAATCATAAATGCTAATAGCTCCCTGATTTTAGCTATATGCTTTTACTCATTGTCTATTTAAAGATCTTAGATCAGAATAAAAGGTAGAATTATTTTGTTGATAATCTCTTGGTTCATTTAAGTTTTCACTCATGTGAAGGGATTTATTAGAAGTATGTATGCATTATAAGTTTTATTTTCAAAAGTGGATTAAAATTAAAAATAAAATACGAAGATCATCAAAAACACTTAATCATCTTTAACAGTAGCGAACTCTAAGTCATCATACTCGTAATATAATTTCCTTCAGCACTTCAGTTTTCCAACTACATCATAATATTTTTAAGAAATGTACAAGAATGTATTATGTTAATAAGTTTAAAAGCAGAATTGTTTACTATCAAAAACCTTCTCAGAAAATGATTGCTAAAAAAAACTTTTGATTGTTACTAATAATTTAATTTGTTCCATTTAAAGTATTGTATGTATTCATCTTGTTAACAACATAATTCATTTCTTTTGCACTATGATTCTGGTGAGGATTTGCCAAAAGCTGTCTTAGGGCTATTAAGTTGTATTGTACTTATCTTTATATCTTTTCATAATAGTTTGACTCGGCTAAAATTTTTGGTGTATAACAATTTGTTATTAATTCTTACTCAGAAGGTCATGTGCTACTCAATCATGTTACTAACTTACCAATGTTTATGATTGAACAGTGCATGTCAAAGACTGATTATCTTCTGATTAAGAATTCATTTAGTTCAACAGATTGCTGTAGTGTATGGCAATTGTTTTCAAAATGCCTCATATTATATGTTGATGATTACAAAGAAGATGCAAAACAATAAACAAAAGCAAAGAATAGAGATAGTGCATCAACAGAGATAGTGTATCATCTTCTCATGCCTACAATATGGAGGTCAAATGTAGACCTTCATTTTTTTGTTTAGTTTTTTTTAAAAAGCTGGCTCATAGACAAGACAACTAATTATTCAATATTACACAGTAAACAGAATCAAGCAAAAATAACAAAACTGTTCAAAGCCTCACCACCTATCAGCAACAGGCAAGCATAGTGAGTATTACTGTTTTTATTATTGTTTTTAGCTGTTTGAAAGACTTTTGTCCTGTAGTGAGCTACTTAAAAATAACTGTTTTACTTTTAATATATATTTTTATAGCCAAAATATCATACTTATTTATATGGAGGTAAATATATTAATTCACTTGCTTTTTGGTATAATCCATAATAAAGAAGATATTAACAATCTTGAATGATTCAGTGCAGGATGGATTCTTTAACTCAAAGTTTATAAATCATGGCCTAATCATAGAATTTATAAAGTTTGAACTTCTAAACTCTCAAGAAATAAAAGTTATTTTTTAACTTTAGGTATAGTGGTAAGCTATAAAAAAAATTCACAGACAACCATCTACAATCATTGGTGACACATTTTATCATTCTGACTTAAATCAAAAGCTTACATATATATACATAAATGCATTCACACTTATAAAACATGTTTTTATGGGTAATACATGTCAAATATTTTTTTGTAGTTTTCCATGACAAGAACAGTGCAGTAAAAGATTAGTAGATGCTGATTATTGTCACAATGTTTGTGGTATCCAAATTTGATTTTTGACATTTACACTTTTAATAAAAAAAGTTTGAACACTTTTCTTAGAGCAGGGGCTAATATACTATTCGAAAAATCACATTTTATGCTAAATTTGATTGTGTTCTTACATTGATCATATATTGATCAAACTAATAGAACCGTCAATACAATAATGATTATTACTAATCATTTACTAAACTAGAGATTATCTCTAGCACAGATATAAACTTTAAGCCTCAGTTAAAGATGTATACACATGATTTTTAAAAATACTTAATCTTAACTTCATATATATATATATATATATATATATATATATTTCAAACTTCTATTCCATCACATATTACTGAAATGTATGACTAAAAATTTGTAAAAAAGCTAAATGATTCCCATAATGGAAATTTGTGCTGAACCAGCACTCATCAATTTTAGCCTAGATAACAATCTTTTACACATATCTTTATTATTTGTTCTGTATATATGTAGATAGAAAATTACTATAGTTTAATTGACTGATTTGAAATTTTCTGCACTCATAACTCTTACACAAACCCTTTTATGGAAATGTATTAAAAACTTTTTATTAGTCATTTATTAACCTAGACATTATCCTCAGCCCAAATATATACTTTAAACCTAACTTAATGAATAGTACATCTGCAGTGTTAGGGGATAGTGAAGGAATTTTTAAACTAAACATTAGTTGCACCATTTGCAAAGGTACATGGTTCAGGAGTTTTAAATGAATATATATATATAAAAGGAAGTTTATTTAAACTTTGTATCAATAATTTCAATCTCTGTGGTCAAATTGCAATCTTTAGTGTCTATATAAATATATTGGATCTAAAAGGAGGTTGCCTTGACAACAGTGTGAAATTGTTGACTGTTATTGATATTGGGATTGTCTAAGTGCTGACTGATTTTAGTGATAAATATATATTGTTAAACTTTAATTTTTAATTAAAATGAAAGGATTTATGGACAAACAGGAATGATTAACTGATAGAGCATCTAACAAAATTAACAACAAGTATTTCTGAATTATTGATAATTTATGAATAAAACATCTATGTAAGTTAGGGCATAGATTAATTCTCTATCATATATCACTGTTAATGAAAATTATTTACACCAAAGCATTACCAGTTAGTCTAAGAGTAATGTGAAGATGATGATTTGAATTTATTGTTAGTCCCAGCTATATCTTTAAAAATATAAGATCATAATTATCAGAAAACCAATCTGTCCTCTCCATGATTCATTATCCCCCATAATGTTAACTGTTTCATTGTGGCAATTAGTTATAAACCTTGTAACTAATAAACTGATATACCACTGTTACACAAATAAAGTAATGAAGCTTAATATGGTATATTACTACTAAGGACACATAAACGAGAAGAAAGATGGTCAAACACTGTAAACTTTCACAAAACAAAATTATTTTAATAAAACAAAAATAATAGTGAATACTAAAGAGTTTGAATATAGTATAAATGACAATTTTTACTACAAACAAAAAATATACAAATGTAAAATATCTAATAAGAAAAGATACTAATCAATATATATATATTTACAATACTTCTTATTTAATGCTACAGTTAAAATTAAGTAATAATAAAAAATGTTTTATAAATATAATATTAAAAAAATAATAATGAAATTGACAAAATAAAAATTTCACCCAAGTAACTTTGGTTTTCAACTTTTTCTGAACTCAAAACAAACAAATGTCCATATTGTTTTACTACATTCCCTTGGAGAATTAAATAAAAAAATATTTTTCCTCTACAGACACAGAGGAGATTTTTTTCTGGATTAGTTTGAAGTTTTCTACTTGATGTTGCTACAGAAAATTGGTTTCTCTTTTTTCTTAAATAATTGTCTTCACTTCTTTTAGAATACCTTTCTTTTGAAAAATGTTTTGATAATTATTTACAATTTAAACTTTTTCTTCTTACTTTTATATAATTTCTAATTCTATAGATAGTAATGATAATAATTAATACTGTTTTTTGGAAAGTTCAAAATAGTCTTATTAGGCAAGCTTCTAAAAGATTTTCATCTAGGCAAGTTTCAAAAAAGTTTACATCCTAGTAAATCATCACAGTTGGTACACTTGTTTAGGTCTGGTGCTTCATTCTTAACTTATCAATAAAACAATGATTTTTCCATAACAATATGATTTTGTGGTTATAATTACTTTCAACAGTGATACTGTTTGTTTTTCTTTTTTACTTGCTTTTCTGGTTATTTGACATGGTATACAATGGTGGGGATCTAACTGGACAACATTTTTCTTTCAAAATGTTGATCTGATCCAGTTTTTTGAAATTATGACTTAACATGTTTAAAAGAAGTTAGTGATTTTTTATATAAATTTTGAGTATTTGGGCATTACAATGGTGCTACTATTGATTGCTTTTGATTCTTTTTTACTATTCTGAGATTGTCTACAATCTTAGTTTATCTACAGATTTTTTTATGCAGAAATTGTTTCTAAAATTATTTGTTTAAAAAAATTCTGAAAATGTCAGTATTAAACAGATTTCATACAAATATCACTTAAATTTGAATATGAAAACAACTAATAATGTCCTGAATGTTTTTATCATATTATAAAGAAACTGACAGAATTACTGATTGGTAGTTTATTTGGCCCTAGGCATTTCAGAGTGTGTTTTATTGTTTTTATTTTTCTGAAACAAAAAGTATAATTTTTAGTAATGTATTTACATATTTAAGCTTATTTATGCAACATGTTCATAAAATATTTATTTAAACCAAAAAAACTATATGATTACAATTAGATATTGTTTGAAAATATTTGGTTATAAAAAGATAAGTTAGTAAAAATACAGTTATGGTTAATGCAGATGATTTTACTGGTTATCAAGAATTGTTTTCATGAATGCTGGTGAATAACATAAGTTTAATTTTGGATTTTAAGACATATTTTCATTCTCTTATAATATCTCAACTAAAAGACATTTCCATTTAAAATTGGAATGCAAATAAAAAATACTTTGTTCAATAACTTTTATGAATAGACAAAAATATATCTAATATGAAAAGAACAAATATAATCAAGATTGTCACCAGGGCCTTTCAAATAGAGGTGGGAGAATTTGGGCTTTAAACAAATTAAATATTCTTTTCAAGATATGATGCAATATTTATTAAAAACACAATTAATTTTACTACAATTAGCAGTTTTTCAAAAGTTAATCACTTAATTACAACCCATTATATTAATTATCATTTACTAACTTACAAATGTAAAACACAAATTTATAAACAAGATAATCTTATTCAAAAAAAAATATGATTCAATTTTTATATTTTCATTTTTTTTACCTCTAAATATTATATTATTTAATACATTTTTAAAAAAAAACTCATTTATACTGCAGTGCTACTCATGAATATTTATTTAATCTTTGATTTTTAATAACTTATTGTACTAATTAATAATATCATTTAATCTTTACTTTCAAATAATTATAAACATGCATTTTGTTTATAATCATTTCTATTTTTCCTTTTTAAGCTTTAAATATATATGTGTACACACACAATACTGTGAGCCAAGAAACAAATTGATCTCCCTATATGTATTTATATATTAAAAATGATAAATATAGTCATAAGACGAAGAGAGCAGTGAAAGAGAAAATAAGTAACCTAGCTTCTAAATTGTTAATGTAATAGATAGGTTGAAGTCTAATGGCAGAAAAGGCTTCAATACAAAGAGAGTTAAATGAAAAGAAAAGGGATGAAATATAATATTACAAATTACTAATATAGCAAAGAATAATTATTTGAATCAAGATTTTGTAAAGATGAAATTAATGAAACATCAGCACTTCTTGCACTATCATGCAAATAGTGAGGGCATATGTGCATGATTGAATGAATTATATACATAAATATATAGCTTGATTAAAACAAGAATAGAAGAATTACATAAATCTTTCAAATTAGGGAATGAAATAATTTTGGTATTCAAAAATAAAAATAATAATACATAATTGAATATTTTTGAAACAAGGCTACTGGATTGGATCAACCATAACAATTGACTTGAGTGATAATAAGACAAATTGGCAACTGTGAAAGAAAAAGATTGTAGTTTTTAGTTTTTAATTTTAGCTCACTTAGGAATGAATTATAAATTATATCGGATTATTCACAGCAGGTGAACAAACTCAAGTTACAGTGAGTAGACAATTTGCTCAAAGAAATAAAAAGTATAGTTATAAATAAAAAATAATCAAAATGTGTATTGCTGGAGATTTATAAAAATTCAACTGAAGTCGTGACACATAAAGCTTTGATCACCAGAATTTGCTGCTCTACTTTTGCAATACCCCACAGCAGGGCATTGGAATTAAAAAATTTATATATAAATAAAAAAATAAATAAGAATAAACCATATATTGTAATATAAAGCATATATGGTAATGTTAAAAGCTTCTTTCTACTAATTAAAACAAAGATTCTAAATGCCATTTACGTGAATATTTTAAGAATATTGATTATCTAATTTTAAATGTATGCAGATAAAAGCTATATTCAGTAATGAGAGGAGATAAAGAAGTTAGGAGTTAAAGATAAAGATAAAAATATGCCAGCTACTTTGTTTAAGCTCTTATGATATTTATAATCAAATGGGTTGGGACGGGAGGTGGCACTAAAATGTTGGAAGTGATAGACTAAGTTTCATTCAAGGAATCTTTCTTTCTAGAAGCTTTTATAATGAACAGAAATGTTATAAAAATTATTAGAACTGACAAATCAATTGTTATTAAAATAGAATATAAGATATTAATAATAATTGATTGGAAAGTTATAATATAAAAAAGTCATTAAAATGGTATCAATGAAGGGAAATATTTAATTGGCTAACAAAAATTTTTAATCCATGCATAGAAACTTTTGACTTGGTTAAAGAAAGAGCATTCTTAGGTTAATATCATAATTATTAGAATTGTTTGATGTACATAAAGCTAAGTATAATAGTTTAAATATTGATAATCTATTAAATTAAAGCAAATTAGTTACAGTATATGTAAACATATATTGTCTTTATCTTCAATTAAAATAAAAAACATTGAAAGAAATGTAAATGATGTTTACCATTACTTACAACAGATACGAAAATGAACAAAATATATGGGGTACCTTAAAATTTAATGCAACCCTCTAGAAGCTGCCTTTTACTTATTTAGTTAACCAAAAGACTAAGAGGCAAAGATAAAAAAAACATAATGTTTTCAATCCAAGCTCATCTTCTTGTATAGTCATATAGATCTCAAATTTAAGATTCCTCACTAATAAAAACCACAGCTGTAAACTAATCTGAGATATTGGATAAGTAGACATTAAACAGGGATTTTTATATGCAAATATTCTTGCATCCATTTATTACTGGGGCTTGCACTTGGAGACACTACCATATGGAGAGTTTTCTATTATTATTAACAGTATATGTAAATATAAAAACCAGTGATCATGTGATGTTTTGGTCATTTTATATCTATTCTGTCCATGGGGTAATGGTGACTTCAGATCTATATGACTATGCAAGTGAATAAGCTTGGACTGAAAAAAATATTGTTTTTATTTTGGGCTCCTAGTTTTATAATTAACTAAATATGTAAAAGGTGACTTCTAGAGGATTGCATTAAATCCTAAGATCTAAGTACAGTGCTCTCAAATCTAAGGCTTCTCACTGATGAAGGCCACAAGCTAGAAAACAGTCTGGGGATATTGGATGAGTAGGCACTAGATAGTAATTTTATGTGCAAACCTTCTTGTATCTTTTGATTACAGTGCTCGGTAACACTACTGTATGAAGAGTTTGATGCTGTTAATTTTAGTGTTGTATAAAGTTTTTATGTATGTCATTATAAAAAAATAATAGTTTGGTTAATTATTCAAGAGTTCATAAGAAGTTCAAGCATTAGAAGTACTAGAGATACATATCATGAACTTCAGATTCTACCATTCTATCACTGTTATAACTGTACAAACTACAGAGAATTAAATAAATGGGAGGGGATGACATAAAAATACATGAGAAAAGGATGTTATCTGGTATTTTTGATAAATTATATATAATTCAACAACTGACAGAAATAATTAAGAAAGTTATCATAGCTTTGGTCAATATTGAAAATGCTTACTAATAAGTTTGTAAATAGTTTTGTTAAATATGGAAATGAGTAAAAAATATGAAAAATCATTTTATCAGATGAGAAATACACATTCAGATATGATTCACAGTTAGTAATATCAAGAGGTCACTTTGTTATATTCTTTTATTGTAGTTAGAAAAAGTAATAGGGGCAGTAGAAATATTACTGTTAGACAATAGTTTCACATAACTTTCTTAAATGCTTACTCATGTGTTTATAAGAGCAGTTATCTTTACTCTTAACCCAGAAATAACTACTGTAATCTTGAATAATCAATGACACTAGATGGCAGAGTACTATAACATTTCTACCTTTAGAAGAGTTTAATAGAAAGATGAAAAAGAGGCATTGAAATATTTTCCAATAAATGGCAAAGAAATGCATATTTTGCTTTGCTATGATTTTATTTTCCTGTGCAGAAAATAAAAGAGTTATGAATTATTTTTGTTGACTTGCATTAGATAAGAAAAATGAGCTAAAATTTGATGATAAAAAATAAAAATAATGAAAATAAGTGTAAAGAAATGGGAAAAAAAAATATTTTGTGGAAAAATAAACATGATAAACTATATTAGAAGATGATTTAGATATCTTTGTAACTTATCATTAAGCTATTGATAAAAATGATAAAATTAACAGTGTTTACATTTAACAGATATGATGATGTAACAGTGATTGTGTGATAAAGAGAGCTTGCCTATCTAGTTGGTTTAACATATGAAAATTGCACAATCTATGTTAAAAAGACATTAGGTAATCTTATAAAGATTACAGTAGAAAGAAATTTCCTAAAATATGAATATATAGACACCAAATGAATCATTTTAAGAGGATCAACTAAAGTAATTGTAAAATAGCTTTTAGTGATTTTTTTTTTGAAACAATAAAAAAAATAGTATAATAGATTAGAGAATTGACAAAAATTGTGTCAATTTATCTACAAAAATTGAAATGTACAAGTTGTGGTGAAAAATATAATATAATAAGATTCACCACACATGATTGTGAAGGCTATATGGGGCCACAAAGGCACTTCATAACTGGAATGCCAAGATGCCAAGATAATTAATAAAATTTATATGAAAATAAAATATTTACATTTTCAAATCATTTCATCATTAAAAATACATTCTGAATGTAAATTTTTTTATTTCAATATAAGAGGAATACTTCTTTACTTAAACTTATTTGTGCCAATTATCTGGGCTTCGAATTTCTAGGCACAAACTAGAAATATACTACATTATACTCATCATTATGCTAAACCAAATAGACTGATGCCATTTTGTTGTGATAGTTAATAAAAGTTATTTGTAAATGTTCAGATTTCCAAATCACTTTATTTCTAGAAACACATTCTGATTATATATTTAGATCTAGTGTCTGAACCTCTCTGAGGAGTGCCAAAGCATGAAACCATTGTCAGAGGTTTGGGGGGAGGGGGTTTCTGACAGAGTTATTTTAAATGATTTCTCTGTCTAAGCATTTATCACAGAGCTTGTTGAGGAATGGGCAATCCTCACTGTTTATATCTTACAAGCTTAAGAGAATTAGGTCATATGATCTATGACTCAAAAGACTTTTTATAGTCTCTGCTTTAAGTCTTATATGATTTTATATTGCTAAGACTACAAACATGTGGTATGGCTGAAAATCTCTCAGCCCCATATAGCTATTTGAGTTGGATATCTGGGTTTGAAGATATG
Source organism: Epiperipatus broadwayi (assembly GCA_028023455.1). NCBI lineage: Eukaryota > Metazoa > Onychophora > Udeonychophora > Euonychophora > Peripatidae > Epiperipatus > Epiperipatus broadwayi. Next base: position 2,737,016 of record JAQFVV010000127.1, on the reverse strand, counting down.
TATGTGTCTGAAAATTTCAGATATTCCACTCAATAGATAACTTTTAAATAAATGATGGCTTTGGGTTGGTATTTTTAGATCTAGTGTCATAACCTATCCTAGTGTCTCTCTGAGGAGTGCCAAAGTGTGAAACCATGGTCAGAGGTTGGGGGGGGGGGCTGACAGAGATTTTAAATGCTTTCTCTGACTAAGCATTTATTACAAAGCTTGTTGAGGAATTGGCAATCCTCATTTTTTACATTCGGATTGTGTTTATTATTTAAATATAAAAAGAATATTTCCTTATTTAAACTTATTGCAACAATTGTTCTAGCCTCAAAATATATTTTATATATTCTCTAGCATTGCACAAAACTGAACAGGTGGATGCCCTTTCAACACTGTAATTAATAAAATTTATATGTAAATGAAAATATTTAGATTTCCCAATCATTTTTATTTAAATATCCTAATTTATATTACAAGGAACATTATTATTATTAAAAATTTATTTAAAAACAAAACTTATTTTAAAAATATTGCCTCATAATTACAATAATTCTGCATATAATGAAATTATATTTATTAGCAATATTTTACAAAGATCAAGTGCATTCTTTAATTTAGAGAACTGGATAGAATGGCCGGCTGAAATGTGAGTTCTGGGATCAATTCTAATGCTGTGTTGTGCTAAACACTTTTAATAATGTTGTCTTTGCCTTTTTTTTTATTATGCTGTTTTATTTTTTAATTCATTTTACTAACTAGCTTTTTCTATTTTTAATAATAATATTTGTCATCTTTTTTTAGATGTCATATTATTTTTTACACATTTTACTAAACTGCCTTTTCTTTGATGGGTTCTTTAACTAAAAACTCATAATTGATTCATAAGCTACACTATGGTCCAAATCTAAAAAAAGCAGAATGAGTAAACAACATAATTTTTAAAAAGATATTACTGCATGTCAAAACATTTAACTGCTAACAAATTTCATAGTAATGATATTATTTAATGCATTTGCATTATTGACAAGGTCTAAAAAATGTAACCAGAAGAATGAACCAAGTGTGTAATTTTTTTTGTTTATATTTGTCCAACATAACCTATGAATAAACAAAATAAAGTGTGAGGTGTTTTAATTGCTTCTAAAAATGTATTGAATAAATAATATAATTATGAAAACTTTATAATTTCTTTCTTTAAATAAATCCAGGCTAAATCTCTAAGATCTATATAATAAAGTATAATATATAATGGGACTTATTAATAAATGTTAAAATATATAATATAGTAGTATAAATATTTTATTATTGAATGAAAACAAGTGAAAATGTGAACAAGTTTTGTGTTTGAAAAGTATTGATTTACAAATAATGAATAGATTTTGAAAACAAAGACCTTTTTTTTAGTCAAGCATTGGTGGCCTAGCAGTTAGAATAGTTGCCTTTTAAGTGGCTGGCCTGGGTTCACTTTTCAGTCAATGTTTTGGCATATAGAAAAAAAGACCTTTCTTTTTAATAAGAAGGTGTTAAATGGGATGTAAAAGTTATGTCAACTGTGCTATTTAATATTGACATAGTTCGGTGGAATAAAATATAATAGTTATATCAATAAACAATGTAGGAAAATTTAAAATATCAGAACTATATATAATAAACTGTAGTTTTTAATAGCTAAAAATTAATAATAGTGTAAATGTTTTACTATTGAAAATAGAAAAGATGAATAAGTTTATGCATGAGAGATTTTCAATGGGTTTCCAAACAAACAATGACCACATTTAATGCAATACTGACATACTGGTTAAAATTGATTGAAATATTGATTCAGAAACAGTACTAAAAATAGGCAAGGCTATCTTTGCTCTTTGTTGTGTAGAATGGTGCTCAAAAGTGAAGCATTCCAAAGAAACATATTCTGAATGTGTACAACATTTTTAATAACATGGTAATTAATTTATATATTATACACTTACTTATATAATATCAGAGCCAACTCGAAAAGGGCAGGGAAGCAGGCAATTGTTTGTGTGAATATGTGGCAGTTCTTTTAAATATGATAAAAACATTTAGATATTTTAAAAATGATCTTATTAACAGATATTTTCTATCTCCACTAGCAATTTTGTAAAATTATCCAAAAATAATATAAAAATTTTTGAAAGAAAAACCCCACTTATGTTACTAAATAAAAAAATTTGTTTTAAGGTTATTGATTCAAAAATTATTTTTTAAACATAATTTTTTTTTATTTTAGCATGTGTTTTAATCTACAGATTTATTTTATAGAAATAAATAAATAAAATGTCAGATATTTACTGAACATGTTAAACGACTAAAATCATATTTTCAAGTTTTTCGTGTGAAAGTGCTGGAAAAAAAATATCTTTTAATTTACAAATTTTATTTCATAGAATGGGACCACTAAACTTTAACTTGCATAAAGATGCTTCTTACCCATGTGGAAGTGCTAAATATAATAATAGAGAGGTGGACAGCTAGTAAGAAAAATAATAGTTTAAATATGCATAGAAATCAACATATTATCAGGAGTGATATATTATATATAGCAGTTATATAGAGAGTAAGTTAAAAACAAACTCTTATGAAGCTTCAAAAATACCCTCAACCTCAGACCGCGGTTTCTGCCTCTAGCGTCATCAGTGAGGTGCTAGGGAATAAAAATACCGACTTGATTTTTTATCAATATATATAGCAGGAAATATAAACAATTTACCTATTAATGCTAAAAGAGGCTATTGCCAAAAAAATACTGTATAAAAATACTTAAAGCATAAATTATTAATTATTTGTGATTGAAAGGTATTAAAAATATACAAAATACAGTGTGTTGGCTTTTAAGTTTGATGTGATTTAGTGCAGTGTTAAAATGTCAGACTCAAAGTTCAAAAATCAATTCCAGTTCTGCATATTCAACTTTAGAATTTCTTAGAAGCAATAAAGCTTATATAATTATTTTTTTTAATAAGACACCATTAAATTTCAGTTATGGAATAAAAAATAATAATGCTGACAAAATATAACAGAAGATAAGTTTATTTGGGAATATTAATTCACAGATTCTTAATAAAAAAAATGTTATTGTATCATATAGTAAGGAAATTGTTGTTGTTTGTTGTTATTACATTTGTCATAATTAACTGCAATAATAATATCAA
>JAQFVV010000127.1:2566355-2728855 GCA_028023455.1 Epiperipatus broadwayi | reverse complement strand
CAGATAAATTTATATTCTGGTTATGAACATAGCAAATTAATGCATTAAACACTACACTACAACACTTTTGGGAATGTATGTTATTCATTTAAGACGATAGAACTATATATATATTACTAAATGAGTCAAAGTATGGAATTTAGTACATAAAGAAACTCGAATCTGCCTACCATACCTGGGATTCAAATTCGGATCAAGTAATTTTTTTTCAAGAAACAAGGAATCAAGTTATCCATCGAACATTAATCAGTTCATGGAAATAGATATGTGCTATACTTTGCTAAAATAAAAACAATGAAGGAAAACTATTCAATTGGCAAATGACAAATATAGTGAATACAGTTTTTTTATTTTAGGTTTCTTTATAAGAGATAGTTGAATAAATCTTTGCATTGAAGGGGGCAATATATTACACTAAAAATATTTATATAACGTACAATATATGTGCAATTATCTAGCTTAGATAGTTTATATATATATAGACAAACCCATTGAGTTGTACGCGATATTTATTTTTACAAACTAATTTTTTTTATATCTTTAGGCCTAAAATTGTTTGAAATTTGATATTTTTTAAATAACATGCAACTATTAAATTTTGTGTAAAGTTTTAAATCACTTACTGCGACTATGCTGCGCCACCTCTTGGATCAGTTTGTTATAGTTGATAGTTGAATCATCTTCATCAAAACTTTGATAATGAGGTCTAACTTTTGTTTTTTCTTCCATCCCTCGGAAAATTGGCTCCACAGAAAAATAACAATGCGATCTTCCTAAACTTCTTTTCCCTTTATTATCATGAAAGAGAAATCCTACAATATTCCATTTAAAATTTTCAAGCATTTGTAAAACCATGTGCCCGATTTGTTTGTACGTACCGTTGATTCGAGTAAGAAGGCGATATTCATCAGATTTTTGAGTAAACGCGTTAGACTGCGCACCAGCTGTTATTACAGGAATATTCCATACCTGTGTAAAACGTGCTACAGGTGCTACAGCATATTCACATACCGGACCTAAAAATACGTGAGGGTTTAAGTCATATTTGAATTTAACAGCCATTAGAGGTCCATATGTTGAAGAACACTGAGAGTTGGTTGGGTGTACTTGCATTTTCCATCCAGGGAGAATATCCGGCCGATCTTTGAGAGATTCCACGGCAAGATAGATCCCCGGCAAGACATGCTTGAGAGAGAACTGATATATTCCATCTTCCGGTAGAATTACAGCTAAATTAATTAAATTCTCGCATAAGATCGTAAGCCATAAAAAAATGAACAAAAAGAAGAAAAAGATATTCTTCATGACGTCATATTGAATACATTCGTGCATCCAAAACGATTCTGAGGAATCCTTAAGAAACACCTGAATGAATTACACTTCCGTGGCTTATTACAAAACACATTTAAGCTATTTTGATTCCGTTTCTAATTATAAAGCGCTGTCTTTTCTTAAGCAACGAATAAAATAATTTAAAAGTAAATAAAACAATATTATAGTTTGTTTATAAACGCGACGACAGCTTTATATTGATTCTCGGTAACTAATGAACGCAGAATGATGAGTACAAACTTAAATCTTTAAACGAGTGCAATGAATTAGTTTACTTTTTCTTAACCGCTTTTCTGAGCATGCGTGCATAACTTGATAAACATACTCTGTGGGTGGGTGGTTCTACATACGATATGTAGATGCACGAGGATTTAATTTTTTTTAAAGTATATGTATAATCTAACGTCGTAAAGTTTTATTAAAAAAATTGTGGCAAAAAACTCAAATTTCTGTTTACTGCAAGCACACACTTGTACAAACATACATATAAATATAAAAATGGGGTATAAATATAATTACAGATAAATAGCAAAATAATTTAATTACAGTAAAAGAGTAAAGAAATAGTTTTTGTTGCATGTAATTATTTATTTGATTAAGTAAACAAGTTCTCTTCATAACAAAAGTCTAAAAAGAAATGCAATATAATGAATGCTACTTCCAGTTTTTAGTCAACGTTGATGATTCTGAGAAGAGAAACTGTTCTCTAGGTTACATCTCATTAATAGCATTTTTCTTTTTTACTTTTACACTCTTTTTTTAGGTTAGTTTGGTACTCATTTATTGGTCAATACTGAATTTTAATATCCTTTCAACCATATACTTAACATTAAAATTTTTTTGACACAATTTTTTTTTCACTCTATTCAGAACTTTAACCTCAGATCTTGAAAACCAAAGACTTATAATTAGACATAAAAAAGACATTCTTGATTTAATGTGAGTTCAACCCCTCTGATTATTACATTTGACATTTTTTTCGATTCTTGGGATTTTTTAAAAATTAAATGGCATATATAATTCGGCAAACTAGTTATTTAGCTAAATAATAATGAAATACACAGGCTTATTACCCTCAGGGTGACCTTTGAGCATTCCATCATCAGATTTTCAATTGGATGGATGGTTGAAGAGTTGGAGTGTGGAGTAGATTGAAGCCTGCCATTAAAGTATGAGGTTTGTCTATCTTAATATATATTGAGTACTTATAGCATATATGTGTAGAGATGGTAATCTGGACCAACTGATGATTGATGGTTTAGCATGAAATATGTATTCTGGTGATTATTTATCTTTTCAACATATATGTGTTCAAGTGTATCAGTGTTATGAGATAGGGTGGAGAGTGGTAGGGCATGTGAAAGTCGGTGCTCATATACCTTGTATCTTAGCTACATAGGAAAACAAGGACTGGAAATCACATAAACCTTCATCATCCACTAATTGATGATTCTATTACATATTGCCTTCTTCGCTGTTCTTCTATACAGATCTATTAAGAAGGGCTTTTCTATCCAATAAGATTTTAATGTCTAACTTGAAAGAATATGATAATCTCTAAACTAATAAATTATTAGTTATAGTCATTGATGCATTTATCTAAAGTTTATGGTGTTAAAGATATGGGTGCAGGAAGTGAAGATTAAATTGCAAATAATTTTATAAATTTTCCTACTCAATGATAAAAAATAAAAATTCTTATATTGGAGCTGTAACTTTGTTGCTCAAACATTATATGGACTCCCAAGCATTTATTGTATAATAATGTTCAAGCTTCTTATCAAGTTAAGATGTGTCATTTTCTAATAATATTTTATATCACATGATCACTATTTCTTAAGCTAGCACATTACTGTTACTAAAACAGGCAAAACTCTCCATACAGTAGTGCCACTCAGTGCTAACCAGAAAGCTTGTGCATAAAATCCCTAACTAAAGCCTACTCATCCAATATCCTTTCTGGCTTGGGGTCTTCATCAGTGAGGAGCTTTGGATCTGAGAGCACTGCACCTAGATCTTAGGATCTAATGCAACCCTCCTGCAGCCACCTTTTATCTCTACTTAACTACAAATCTATGAGAATAAAATTGAAAACATAATAATATTTTCAATCTAAGCTCAATAGCCTATATAGTCATATGGGTCTAAACTCAGTTCAGTGGTTGGCACTAAGTGGCACTACTGTATGAAGAGTTTTGCCTGTTTTAATAACAGTAATGTGCTAGCATAAGAAATAGTGATCATGTAATGTTTACTTGTTTAATACCAATCCTGCCTAATAGGATAATGGTGGAAAATGTATGGGTATTGAACTTGGTTCAGACCCTTATAGCCTATTGAGCTTAGATTGAAAATATTATGTTTTCAATTTTATTCCCATAATTTTGTAGTTAAGTAAAGATAAAAGGTGGCTGCTGGAGGGTTGCATTAGATCCTAAGATCTAGGTGCAGTGCTCTCAGATCTAAAGCTCCTCGTGGATGAAGGCCACAAGCCAGAAACTAGTCTGGGAATAATGGATGAGTAGGCACTAGATAGGGATTTTATGCACAAGCCTTTTGGCATCCATTGATTACTTTAGTTGGCACTGAGTGTCACTACTGTATGGAGAGTTTTGCCTGTTTAATAATAATATTTTATAATTACTTCCATTGTCAATTTTTATACTCTTTAATTCATAGATTCTCTTCATATTACTCCAAAAAACTTTCTTATCCATCCATTTGATATAGTGGTCTTTTTTGTAGATCTTTAATAAAACTTTTTAAATCCAATTTAACATTTCATCATTATTCGCTCTAATGACAATTTTTTTTAATCATTCAACATTTGATTTCAATAGCAAATCTTTATTCTGTATTGGAATTTAATAAATTGGATTTGATTTGTTAAAAATATAAAATTGCAAATAAAAAACAACTTAAAAACCATATATGATGTTTATAAATATAGAAAAAAATACTAATAAAAGAAAATACATAAGGAGAACATTGACCTTTTTACTGATTGGTCAATATAAAGAAACCTCAGCCAATGAAAATAGAAAATTAAAATCTTTGTTAAATAAACTTTCTTTTTAAAACATAAATAAATAAATGTGAAGTCATCATAAACCTATCAAATTCAATTTTAAAATTTAAAATTGTACTTTTAATTTTTAAAATATCACAAACTTTATGGAGAACCATGTTAAAAAAGACATTAGCAATTTTACTTCATAATTTTCTATTTACTGTAATGATTATATTTGTTAACTTATGTTTTTAAAAATAAAATATTTTTGAATAAAATCAAATTGTTATAATGTATTACTTTTGTTTGTAAATAATTATTATACAATTGTTCTTTAAAAATATTCAAAAATTGTAAAATAAACTACTTAAAATAAGATAATTCTTTTGTTGAGTGCTAAGAAGAAATGTAGAATGTACAATTACTTTTACAAATGTTCTATAATAATTAACATCCTAGTAATCATGGTTTGGACTCTTAAGAAGTTTATTTTGGTCATTGTCCTCTTCTGATTTTTTTTAAATTTATAAATCAGTATAGCTTCTGCAGTTAAAATGAACATAAAACTAGAAAGCTGTGCTCAAGGTAGCTGTGGGATAGTAAAGTGAATTTGACAATTACCAGCAACTTTCCCCAAAGACTTTCAAGCAATGTATTTTGTAATTATTAATAGTTAAGTTACAACTTAAATTGTCTGTCTATTGTCATGCCCTTTTAGCAATATGTCCAACTCATCTCCATTTTAGCTTCTTAATTTTATCATTGATATTAATGATTACTACCTCACCTATGTATTTTGTTATTGATCTCTCCTTATTATTGCCCTGTATAAATTTCTCTACATATTTTCTGTATAATCTGAAGTCTTTATAATGCTCTTTTATTAAATGTTCAGATCTCTATATAATAATTGCAACCTTTATTTTCAAATTCTTTTTAATATTGTATTCATTCTTCCAAGAGCACTCTATTCAAGTTTAATCCTACAATTAATTTTATTTAGTGTGTTTTCATTTATTTTAATAATTTAACATGATAATCATAGTAGTTAATATTTTTAATTCATTACTATAAGCCTTTATTATTTTGTAAAAAGTGTACTGAACAACACTTTATTTTTATTTTCCAGTATTTATCTTTTATGCTACTTTCTTCCTTCTTGAAACTTTAAAGCATTATTTGTGAAAGCATTTATATAATGTGTAAAATCGAAATGACTTAAATAATCTTTATATATTTTTATTCTCTTAATTTCTCACTTTAATTCATAAAATACTTTTTAAACAGCATTAAACTGTTGCCCATGCGCTTTGGATTTTAACTATAAAATGAATGAATACTAACACTTCAAACACATGATAAAGTCTTTGGAAAAGATAGAATAGCCATCTATCTTATAGTTAAAATTTTATATTACAGTTTATAAACATCGCGCTATATAAAATAATTGACTTATTTAAAATACTTTTTTGTAAAACTACTGTAAAACGTTTTACAGGTGTGTGATCACTCTGTTTTATACTTTTATTAAAGTCAATCTTTTTAATGTCATGTGATCACACTATTGCGCACTAATATCAATGCCATTCTTCTTAGTGCCACCATATAATCTAATTATTGTTTTTTTATATCTCTTTATTTGTATTCTACAAATATAATAAAAAGCAGTCCCTCTTATACACTGATCTTCTTTGTAATTTCTCATAATATTTCTCATAATAATATTTCTCATAATATTGTATTATAAGTATTTTTGAATTCAGCTTATTCATTTGATTGATAAGAGTCTAAAATTCTTAATAAAGAGATTTTATTGATTTCAAAAATTATTTTATTATGGAAGTGATTTTCTTTCTCATCTGTCTTAAATATTGTTGCTACCCATTATAGCAAAGGTACTTTCAAAGGTTTTGATCAACAGCTTGTTTTAAATTATAAATTAATAATCACCAGAATTTCAATAGAGTTCTAGAAAAGCAAGAGAAACTCTAAATATAGTATAGTTTTGGTTGTCAGACAAATGTAAAAAAATATTGAAAACCATAAAAAAGATTTATATGTTGTTTATATTAATTTGATTAAGGCTTTTTACTTAATTAATCAAAGAAGTTTATGTTAATTCTCAAAATTAGTTTACTACCTACCAAGATTTATTCAAAGTTATAAGAGGAAATTTTTGAGGTATTTGAAATAAAAACGGATGTTTCCAAAAATATAGGTACTAGATCCAAATTTGTTTTTAAGTTTTATGATAGTGGTCTTTAGAATGGCTTATAGTTAATTTCTTGAATCACAGATTAATATACAATTAGATCCAAGGGTAGAATTTTTAGTTTGAATCAGTTAAATGTAAAAAAAGAACTTTCTCTTATTGTCTTCCGGAAGTATAGTATACTGAATATTATGCTATCCTCGTCAATTGTGATTTTTGAAATGTATATGTTTTCAATGCTACAAATAAAGAATTTTGATTAATAATTAATATTCTAAAATCATCAAGTTCTTTATTAGACAGTGATGAAAGAAATTCACCAACTTGCTCCCTCTAACAAAATAACATAATCTCATTATAAAACCTTTATTTAAGGATGCTTTGTAAATTCTACAAACTTAAGGGCACGATCATAAAGTTTATCAATATTTTTTTCAATTTTCTGGATGTGATGCTATAATAATCATTATAAAATCTTATCTTCACTTGGTTAAATATGTGAAATAAATAAACAAAAGATTTTCTAAAAAGCAATTTGGCAAACTCTGATTATATTATAAGGATTATCTAAAAGAAATGCAATATTGTTTGTTTCCATTGGGAAAATGTGGCTGAGGATATATTAAATTGGAGAGCTGCAATCAGACAAAGCTGTAATTATATGTTGGATTATTTCCAATATCTAATATTAATTATTAAATGTTTTTAAATAAAAAATAAAGTTAAATAAAGTTTCAATTTTTCTAAAGATAATTGAAGTAATCTGACTTATGATTTTAACTAAAGTACCATAATTTTAAATTTTCAGACCAACTTAACAATTATAATAAATGTTGAAGTCTTTCCTCAAAAAAACTGCTGCAAAAGTTAAAAGATAGTATTATAAAATAATAATTAAATAAAATGATTAACTAGTGTGTTTTACATGTGAATATATTTGTAGTTCATGGATTAGTTTGCATGGCCATCACAAAAATCCTCACATCTTCATTATTATCATCACCCTCTCTAAATTTGATTAGAATCATATTTACAACTATTCTGATACTAATTATGAAATTGTTTTATACATGCATTTAATCATTTTTAGATACCTATATTTCAACATACACTACATCAAATAATTATTTTATTCCATGTTTCTCAATATCTCTTAAAGAAATAATTGAAAGAAAATCATATTATTGCAGATAATACTTCAAAATAAAAAAATAATACTTTTTACAATAACTTTACTAATTTTAAAACATTATCCAAAATTACTTACAAGGCATATTATGAAAATTTATATGAAATGTGGAATTAAATGTTTCAAATAATTCCCAACGTTCTATTTTCTAATTAATGATTTCAGGTCTAACCAAAAGGAAAGTATGGCATAATATACACCACCTTGGAAGCATATGATATTGCTAAATACTTTTCTGAGATCACCAATCCAACTCTGTATCATTCTATAGTTAGTATTTCCAATATTTATTTACAGTAAAGAAAAATAACCTAATAATTCCTTTTTCGAATTTAATATCCTATCTTCCAACAAACAGTCAAATTAAACTCATTTTGTTTCAGATAAGTGTGCTAAATTTATTGTCTCACCTTTCTATCATATTTTATCAGTTCTCTCAGAGCTTCCCACAACCAAATGGCAAAAGTGTTTTTTTTACTTATAAAAATGACTGTAAATACTTATTTTGCAATTATAGATGTATTTTAGTCTTATACATCATTTCCAGAATCTTTGAGTGATATATTTATAACATGAGACATTCAGCAATTTACAGTGGTTTAACATTGAGGATGTATCCTGAAAGGATACTTACTCAATGGCATAAGAATATTACTCCTACTTAATTGATATAACAAAACTACCTCATAATGTTCTCATATCTTAAAACACATATAGAGTAATCAATCCTAATTTAATAACTTATGAACTATATTATAAAAACAATAAATCAATTGATATTCTTTCATAAAATAACATTAAAATTTAACATTATCTAAAATTTCTATCTATCATTGTTTCCTACAATTCTATAATTATTTAATATCTCAAGTTCATCTCCTCATAATAATAATAATAATAATAATAATAATAATAATAATAATAATAATAATAATAATAATAATGATAATAATAATAATAATAATAATAATAATAATAATAATAATAATAATAATAAACAAAATAATACTATGCAGTTAAATACAATGAGAGATTTTACATGTATTTAACTACCCTCACAAAACAACAACAAATAACTAGAATACTTTAAGGATTCTTTAAAATCATATATCTATTTGACTATTAATACTCTCCAATAAACGTAAATAAAATCTTAAATTCTCATAAAATATTATATAATCTTTTATTTATTATGTGGCATTCACAGAATATATACTCTCAATATAATTGCAATATTATATTTAAAATTGGCATTGTATAATTTTCATAATCACCAATAATTAAATCTTCTGTAATAATAATAATTATAATATACTTTTATTAATTATGTGCAATAATAATGTTCTGAATAATCTTTGTAAATTATGTGTGTGGATACGAAGACTCAAAGAATAACACTGGAACAAATCAAACTCTCAAAATGATATGAGTTAAAACATTAACAAATTTTATTATAATTTAACAACACTATGTTCATAACATTATAAATTTATAAACTTAAAATATTTTCAATATAAAATAACATAAGAAAATTAATTAAATTAAAATATTTACATAAGAAAACATAATAAAATAAACAAACATCAAATAGCCTTCATTTCAACTATTTACTGTGGAAAAATACACATTATAGTAGTAATATATTATTTTTATCATTGAGTTAACATAATTCTATTATCACTATGATAATAAGACAATGACAATAAATAAATATGACTTATTAAATTAATACTATGCTTAAGTTATTTTAAAAATAACTGTAATTAGATGATGCTTAATACTATAAATTTAATTCAAGTTATCACTTATCTAAAACTAGCATATACCATAATATGAAAAATAATTATTAGGCATTTCCTTTACATTCCAATAAGGTATTTCTCTTTACTTTTCAGATATGTTCTAGCATTTCAATACAAAATTTAAATTAAAAAATATACAGTTATTGCATTACTTTATAAAATTAATTACTTTTAAAACATTTAAAAATATAATCCTATAACTTTTCTTTGTTTTATGAGTTCACTCTTCTTATAGCAAATTTAAATTATATTAAAGAATTATACTGCTTGACATTTTTTATTTATTCATTTTTATAATTTATATCTATTATAGCATTCAAATATTCTTTTATTACTTTCTCACAATCCCAACCAAAATATGCATTAATATTTGAGTTTAATGATCTTTAACATTCAAACATTTATAGGAATATCAAATCCTTTCTTCTCTACTTTTATTATAAACAGTAAATAATTCAACATCACTTGTGATAGAATTTTCTCTCCTTTTCCATTCCCAAAATCTCCAACTTTCAACAATCTAGTTATTATTCTAACCATTTTTAAAACTATCATTTACAATGTAATACCAGTGGTAATTGCTCATGATTATAGTGAGGAATATGAATATAATAATAATTTAAATGAGCATGAAACAGCATCATGGTTACAGTGGTTATGGTTACATATTTATCACGTACCTTAAATTTAAGTCATGGCTTCTACCTGAGCTCTTACTAAACTATGGAAAGAATGAAACTGGCCATGTAATAACTATACAGGTCTTTGTTAACTGTATTTAGGTTATCAATTTATAACAATATGATTGACATATGATATTCTTCTTTAATATCCCTAGCACTTAGGATTTCATTTAATAATACTTTCCCTGACCATTAACATTTATCTTTTATATGCTGAATAATTCTGCTAACATCACAAAGAAATACTAATCACATTACAAAAATAATCTCCAAACCACTTTTCTAAAACAAATATTCACATCAAGACAGTTCAAAGCATTTTATGCACAAATGATTTCAATAAAATATTCATAATTATAATACATCTATTCATTTATATTATAGTATTATATAATTTAAAGATTAACATATTTACATTACCATATCTCAACAGATACCATCTATAATGATATATTAACAACTCATAATATGTAATATATATATATATATATAAGCATACATGATATATTAACAACTCATAATATGTAATATATATATATATATTTAAGCACTTATTAAAAAATACTTAAAATACTTTTAGATAACTTACAAGAGACTCTTACATTTACTTTATATTCATAAATAATTAATATGTTCATAAACATATAAATATGATTCATCTAGCTTTAATATTCATCTAATATGATAATAAAATAAAATATCAATTAAAACATCTTTTAAAATATAAAATATGATACAAAATACATAACATGTTATCTATAATTTCAACAATTATTAGAATTATATATGGTGATACCGTTCTCTTCTTAATTGTCCAACATCAAATAAGTTATATTTTATTTATCTTTTAGAAAATTAATTTCTGAGACTTATCTTGTTCTTTATTTATTAAAAAAATAAATTATGTTAATATTTAAACTAAAAAAATATATTTCTAATGAACATATTAATTAAATATTATTAAAGATAATGTTAATAAAATATTAACACTACAAACTAAGATAAAAGAAAAAAACTAAAGCTACTAAAGTCTTTCTTTGCCTTCATTCTTTCAGAATTTTACTTCCTCCCCTGTTGCTAAGATACCAGAAAAAGTTTTGAACAAAAACTTCTCTCTTCTTCCAGCACCATAAAACAAACTTCATAACTCACAAAGTTAAATCTTGAAAAATCTTGACAAAATATTGTTCATCAGTACCGAATAAATATACCATTGAGTCCATTCTCTTAATATTTATCAGGAAAACTAATATTTCAGTGTAAAATATTTAGTAATACAATTTTATATTAAACTATATTTTTTATGTACATATATTTTTATCATGCTGGTCCAGACTTTTTATAACAAAACATAACAATGCTGCCCATAACTTTGATGATAATGTCATAACCATTTCATTACTAATCTCTTTTAACTTTCTTTTGATCAGTATTTCAAACAATGTTAGACTTTATTAGCTATAATAATTATTTAATATATGCTAAATATAGAAAATAATATCTGATTATCACATGTATTGATTAATGTTATATACCTCAAATAATGAATAAAATAGAGAATAAATAACTATGAAATCTTTAAATTTAACAAACATATAATTTAATGAAATACATCTGAATATATAAAAATAATTATTTCATAGAATAATTAATTGATATATGTTATTGTATTAAATTTTAAGTTAAAATATACTGTTTATTAAATATTAATGTACTCTGTATTTCTTCATTGAGATATTTAAATTCAAAATATATACAAAAGAGATTTTATTCCTGTAAAAAACAGTTTATACTAATAAATAAACAAAAATAATAATAGTAAAAATTATAGATAGCTATACTCCAAATTTTCTCCTCTTTCACTCATCAAATTAAAAAAGTAAGTTTTCATTTGTGCTAAATACTAACAAGTATTAATGAGAGAAGAGTGAAAAAATATTTCAAATATTCATCAAATAATAAATATCAAATAATCAAATAGATAAATAAAATAGTAGTTTGAAATAGAGTTAAAAATTAATAAGAATAAAGTTATGAAGTTAGATAAATAAAATAAATAAAAAAATAAATAAATCTAAATATCCTATCTGAACTTTTTGTGTTAAATTTTAGTTGTAATTTTGTATATTTATGTATATCTTGAATTTTACTGATATATTTAAACAAATGTGTGCATACATAAAACAGTTTTTGTTTACTCAATTTTTTACAATTCTGACTTTCTGATAACCAATTTCTTAGACAAATTTCTAATCTTTCAGAAGTTAAAGTTCTATTAAGTTTTTATTACTTTACATGGAGATTTTGATAGCAAATATTATCTACTGAGTAAATCACGTCATATAATATGAAGACAAGTCTTTGAACAGTCAGGTGGATACTTTTAGTCATAAATGATTTTGTATTTATTACTACATAATATTTTTGTGCTGCTTTTAATACAAACAATTTCTGCTTTTAAATGGGTTATTGCTTGTGCTAATTTTATCTATGTTCATGATTAGTATAAATTTAGAGTAACACTTTCTTTTGTAATTATATTTAATATTTGAATTCAGGCTTTATATATTCTTTCACTCAATAATTACTATGTCCCAAATATAAACATGTTGGTTTTTTAATACAACATTATGTTTTTCTGAACTTTAATTTTATTAAATAACTCAATACATTTTTAGTACTTTCATAAATAAATCATATTATTTATTTCAGACATATTTTTTAAGGTTTTTTTTTTTATCAAATTAAAAAAGAAAATTTAAGCCAAGCTAATTATTATTTTAACCAACTTTAAAATATGTTTTAATATTTTAAAAAAAAATCAAATCATTTTTAAAAATAATATAAGGCTTTTATTTTTCACCAAATAATTACAAATAAAACCATTACAAATTTCTGTAAAATTATAATGATTTTTACAAATATAACTGTGTATTTTCTATTTACAATATTTTCAAAATTATACTTTCTATAAATAAATAATTATAAAGATTATTTATTATCTTATTTATAATAAATTACTATACTTTTTATAACATGGATGAAGATTAATAAAATGATTATGTGTTAACTCATTTATTAATTTTCTCTCACAAACTAAATCAAATAATTGTCTTCTTAAGAGGTTTATTTTTATTTTTTAGTTAAAAGCAAATTAAACATTATTTATTTATTTTTCTAACTCCCCATTATCCTTTCGCCAGTAATCTTAAGTCACATTTTATAGATTTTGATAAATACTCATTTAATAGAATGTACTATATGTTTATGTATGTATGATACAGCAATGTCCATATCAGTGAGTTTATGATAAGTATATATTGTTATATACTAGTCATAAACTCGTTTATAAAAATAAATCACTGCATTCCTTATTATTTTGGATGAAACAATTTTATTTGCTAACAACAATTAACATTTTAACCAAACACTTTTTGCCATTCTCAGAATTATCTACAAAAAGCATTGTTAGTCGAGTGGTCAGCACAGCGCCTTACAAGCAGTAGTCCCGGATTCGCGAGTTCGCTTCCCGGCCGATGCTTCGACACATGAAAAAAAATTATAAAGAAATCTTGAAAATAATAATGTCAAACAATAGTTGCATTTTTCAACCACATATTTAAATCATTTATTAATCAATATATTTATACAGAAATAATATAAACATATACAAATATACGTACCCATACACACACGCGCGCATACGTAGGCATACATACATATCTATACATAAATTGTCATTTTCAACAACTACAAGTTTTAAATAACAATTCCAACACAAAATAACTTCCACGTATAATAAAAAATAAATAAATAAAAAGTAAACAGCAGAAATATCTCACAATAAAAATTAGAATCAAAACTCAAAAAGTATCTATATCTTAATTAATTTATTGGGTCATATAGAATATAATTCTTATTTTACTAAATATACCTGCATATGAAATTTCAAGTGAAACAAACATTATTTCTTCAGGTTACTAAATTTAAAATATAAATATTTGTCTTCACTAACATTTTAATATCAAACTTTATCTGTTTTACATTAATTTTATATATCTAATTCGACCTTTTCGTATTATAATTATAATTTTAATTTATTCTTAGTCTGTCTTAAATTATTTGTTTTATTTACCAAACCTCTAAATTTTTAGCATATAATTATATAAATTTCTTTTTTATTGTTCAAATAATTGTCATTATTATTATTATTATTACCACTGTTCTCACACTTATCAAAAGAATTATATTATTTTATCTTTATCTAAACTATTAAGTTTCAGCTAGCAGACTTTATATATATATATATTATAAACAAATTCAAATTTTAAATTATTATTTTCTTTCTTTCTTTTTTTTTGATTACAATGTTAATAAAAAAATCCATTACATTATTCTTTTTTTTACTATACTTTTCATATTCAATAATATCTGTAAATTTAGTTTCATAATAAGCTACTTGATGGATTACCCTGGAAGATTTGATATGGCAGAGTATAAATAGAAAAAGAAAAAAGGAGTGGTCATATAGAAGTTATGTCAAAAAAATATTTAAATATTGTAAAGTGTCAAGAATATGTGTTGTTTGAAATAAGGTTAGGAAGACAAAAATGGATGTTGGCTATAGTGTATATAGCCATTGGAGATAGTCAAACCAATGGAGTGGAACAGTAATAGCATATATGAATTCCTAGTTAAGTATATACAGAGTTTCAAAAAAAAGGGGGAGAAAGTAATGGTTGAAGGCATTATGAATGGGCATGGACAGCTTTTGAAAAAATTTTGTCAGAGAGTAAATTTGAGTATTGGAAATTTATCACTTATTTATGTAAGGCAATACACATGGTTTAGAAATAATACATTTCACACAGTAGATTATATATTAGTAGAGAGAAAAAAATGAATAAAGTATGGAAAATTAAGGTGTTTGATAACAAAGAAAGAATATGTAATAATGATCATAATTTATTTATAATAGAAATGGTTAATAATGTGATAGAAAATAATACTAAAAGTAGAAAGGATAGTGAAAGATGTGAATGATGAATGATAATAATGACTTAGAAAAATATAAAATAAAAGTATAAAAAATCATGAGGGAGTTTGTTGGAGTTGAATATAAGGACTGGTGTGATGAAGTAGAAAAAATGGCAAAGAGGGTTTCAGAAGAATAAAAGTAATAGAAAATTGAGACTTAATAAAAGTGTGAAAGAGAGGGGGGAAGCATACAGAGAATATAAATGTGTTATTAAAAACAAAAAAATGAAAAAGATATTAATATTAAATGGGAAAACTATTATTAAAAAAAGTTTTCTAAAATAGATAATTATATAGAGAGAATGAAATTAAATAGTAAATTATTGAAGAATATTGGAGTAAAAAATTTTGGAAATATATTAAAAGAAAGAATGTAGGCAAGAGAAAGAGAGAGAAATAATATTACTAAATGGTGAGGAAAAAGAGGGTAGCTCCATAGAATAATTAGAGATAATCTTAAATAAGTATATAATGGATATAGAAAAGATGTTAGATGTAAAAGATACAGTGATAAAACATAAAAGCCCATACTAATGCAAATATTAGTTTTACTGAAAATGAATTGAATGCAGCAGGGAAGAAATTGAAAAGTGGAAAGACAAGAGGTTTAAATAAATGGGCAGCAGAGATAGTGATGAATTTGAGAAATAGGGCTTATTTAAAGGAAAGAGTAAGGATAATAAAAAGTTCAACAATTGTAGACCAATAGTGGTAATGTCAATGTTATATATGATTATTGCATATATGGTGGCTATAGGGTGGACAAATGGATAAAAGAAAATAATATTGTGGGAGATATGGATAGAGATTTTAGAACAGATAGCCATTTGTAGTAGCACAACTTATAGATATGAGTATAAATACAGTTATATATGGTGTTTATACATATAGAGAAGGCATATGATAGATTAAATAGAAATAGATTATGAGTAAGTTTAGTAAATTTGGGAATGAATGGAGATTTAGTGGCTCTCATTAATAGATTATAAAAATAATTATTATACCTATCCATTAGGAAATATAGAATCAGTTAGAATTAAAAGTGGCATAGAACTAAGGCAAGGATGCTCTATGTCATCTATTTTGTTTTTGTTATATTTGAGAGAAATGTAGAGAGCAATAGAAAGACTAGAAAGATGGGTAGAGATATCATTAGTAAATGGCAAGGGAATGTATATATTATTAGATCTTTTATTTGCTGATAATATCTTCTTGTATCCAGAAAATAGGGAAGATGTGGATGTTATGCTGAAGATGTGTGCAAGAGTGGGTAAAGAGATGGGGATTAAATTTAGTGAAGAAAAATCAAAGGTAATGATGAGAAATGCTGAGGAAAGAGAAGAGAATGAATTTGTATTGTGGGATATAAAGTTAAATGTGGTAAATAGGTATAACTGTTTGGGAATCATTTTAAGTAGTCAGAGTGATTGCTTAGATGAGTGGGAGAAAAAAATTGATCAAATGAAGCAAAAAAGAGACTGATAAAGAAATGAACAGTGATTTCATATAATAAATGTGATTATATATAGAGTACATAAAAAAACAAACTCTTAACAAGCTTCAAAAATACCCTCAACCTTAGACCATGGTTTCTGCATCTAGTGTCATCCGTGAGGTGTTAGGGAATAAAAATACTAGAACTAGTCTAGCATTTTATCAATGCCTAACTATTGAGAAGAAAATATGAAACCTTCAGACATTTAAATGTCCAAAAATCCAGCTATCTAACTCAAATAGCAGTATGGGACTGAACTAAATTCAGATACACTATATATTAATAGCTCTAGCAATATAAAATCACCAAAGCCTTAATAGCAAAAAACTAAAATTAAATTGATAAAAAATCAAGTCAGCTGACCTAATTTTAATAAAGCTTGTATTTACAAATGTTATATATAGAGTAAGTAAAAAACAAACTCTTAGCAAGCTTCAAAAATACCCTCAACCCCAGAACGTGGTTTCTGCATCTATCATCGTCAGTGAGGTGTTAGGGATTAAAAATACTAGAACTAGTCCAGCATTTTATCAATGCCTAACTATTGAGAAGAAAATCTGAAACTTTCAGACATTTAAATGTCCAAAAATCCAGCTATCTAACTCAAATAGCCGTATGGGACTGAACTAAATTCAGATACACCATATATTAATAGCTCTAGCAATATAAAATCGCCAAAGCCTTGATAGCAAAAACTAAAATTAAATTGATAAAAAATCAAGTCAGATGTCATATGACCTAATTTTAATAAAGCTGGTATTTACAAATGTTATATATAGAGTACGTAAAAAAAACAAACTCTTAACAAGCTTTATTAAAATTAGGTCTTATGACATCTGACTTGATTTTTTATCAAATAAATGTGATGTAGCAAGAATTATATGAAAAGGAGTGGCAGTAGCAGGGTTATGTGTTATTAAAGGTATGTTAACTTGCTTAGAAGTACAAAGAAAAGTAGGAAGACGTGCATTAGATGCAGATGTGTGGATGGCAAAAGAGGCAATTCAAGGAGAAATGGGATGGTCAAGTTTTTATATGAAAGATCCAAGAAATAAAATGAAAATGTTTGGTAGACTACAATTTATGCATAGTAAGTGAATAGCCAAAATAGTATTTAAAAGAACAGGCAACAAGATGGATTAGAAAGATAGTATGGTATGCAGAAGATTTGGGTAAAGTTTTTATGTCAGTATACTTGTACAAAAAATGGGATGATTGTGTTAGCAGAATTGTTGAGTGTTATAGTAGCAAAGAATAGAATAAAAGAATAGATGCATTAATAAAAATAGGAAATTGGAGAAATGGAGAACTAATATGGAAAGTAAAAAGAGTTTAAATATTTATAAAAGTAAACAGAATATTGGGTATGAGTTAATTTACAATAATAGCAAGGAAAATAATTTACGGTTTAAAGCTCAAACAGAATCATTAGCAATAAGGGAATATACAATAAATGAAAAAATGTGGGTGATTTATTCTGCAAGTTATGTAAGGAAGGCATGGTAAATAATAGGTATCTGTTAATTGAATGTAAATGACTACAAGTAAAAAGGATACAAGCAATGAAGTTGTGGAGGAATAAATATAAACAAGTGATTATACAGAGAATGGGTTGTCGGTTTTTATTCTGGGTTTGGAAAAAGATAAAAAAGATGTAGATATAAAGGCTCTAAAATGGACAAAGTTAATGTTGTGGGAATGGAATGGAGTAGGATAGAGAAGAATATAGGAAAAACTTAGGGTGGAGAATGAAAATGGAAAGAAATATAGATAACAGGTTTCTCTGGGCATAGTGGCTGAGATATTCTTGACTCTGATAAAGATGAAGCCATAGCGCATCACATCGCATTGCATCATTACATTTAAAATTTAAATATTTTGATAATAAATTTGATAAAATAAGACAATTTATTTCATGTGACTCGATAAATTAATTAAATAATAAGTAATTTTTAAGTTACGATTTTAATTTATGTAATTGTTGTTAGATATTATTGATATTTATTGATTATTAAATATAAAAATTATTTTATGCAGTGAAATTGTTGTAAGTTGAAAGGATTTCTTTAAAGATCAATTTATGGATGTGTGATGTATGTACGTGTATTAGATGCTTATACAGGTATGTATATATATATATACACATTATGTATTTATCTATTTTGATTATTTGCATATAGATACATATATGTATACATTGAGGAGTAATATGGTAATGTTTATAGATTTAATTATATAATTACTATTTATAATTTTCCTTCCTCTCCCCTCTTTTTTATTTTTTATTTTTAATTTCTTTTTTGTAGTAAAAAAAAAAATGTATTAGTTCATCTTTATAACTGAGTTTAAGATTATTTATAAATGGAGAGACATAATATATAAATCTTTCCAGATGATGATAATTTTTTGCACTTTATGTATGTGTGTGTGTGTGTTTATTTCTAAATATCTATGTAAATTCTTTCAGTTTTATATGTGGTGGATTCATATATATATATTAAAACAGCCAGTTTAATAAAGGAGTTATATTATTAAATTAAGAAAACAATTGAAGTCAATGATAAGCCATAAGATTTATTTATTTTTAAAAATTCATCAATTCACAAAATTTTATAATATATGTCTAATAATGCTTTCTTAACCCATTAGATTATTATCTAAATTCTACTTTAAAAACAACAATAAAAATACATCACACAGGAAAAAAAATACATCATAAAAAAGATTTAAAATGTGTATGTGAATGCGCAAATGAAAATTAACATACATGTTAAACAACTATATTTATTTGTTTTATAATAAAATTAACAATAAAAGAATATAAAGGATAATAAATAAAGATATATAAGCATCGAAGGGAGCCAGAGTTGGGTTATTGTCTGTAGACCTTGACTTTTCTATCACTAATCAAATCACGAAGAGCAATAATAATAATGAACTGATTTATTTAATTTAAGAATTGATAAATATCTTTAAAATTATAATACCCTTCTAGAATGGTACAGAAAGAATAAGGTGAAACATTTCTCCCTCAAGAAATTAGATGGATTAAATAAATAATAAAACTTTGCTTCTTTACTTGTATGTCCACTAATAGCAGATGCATAAACATATATTTTGGATTAAAAATCAAAGGAATCATGCTGAACATGAACATAAAATCAATTAGAGTATTGCTTTATTTATTAAAACCATGTTAAAGAAAAATGTTAGCAATCTGATTGAAGTTAAAAAGAAAATGATGTTGGCTATAGAGAAAAAAAAACATTAATAATAAATAGTAACAAATATTATTCTTTATATTTTATTTTTCTAATTAAAAATTAAATACTCTTTAACTCTATACAACTAATAATAAATAGAATAAAAATTCATATAATATTACAATACTAGCCAAAAAAACTAAACTTTACTAAAATTCTTTACAATTATGGTTTCATCTATTTGTATTTTTAAAACTTCACAAAGTTCTTTAAATAGAAATTTTCCAATATTTTTATGCCTTGAAAATAAAAAATACACTTCTATACAATAAAATTTATAGAATATTAGCTCTGTGTACAACCAAATTAGTTAAAATAGTTCATAATTATGATGAAATATTACCATGTTCTTTAACTTATTAAACTATGCATTGATCTAATGGATTGATATATTGTATTACAATCTATTATTTACTGATTTATGGTATTTATACATAAATCATAAAAAATATCATATCTCCATAATAGAAGAAAGAATATTTAATTTCATCAGTATTATAATACTTCTTTACCCAAAGGTAAATATTTCTAAAAAAAGTAAAGTATATTTAAAAATATAACAAATGAAAAATAGAATAAATATTTGAAAGAGACAGTGAGATATATGTCTAATACCAACATTAACATTTTAATTATAATTAATTTTAATAGTTTCCTGCATTGACGGGGAGGGGGTGTTTAAATTGAAAATTTTACTTGGTGATTAAATTACTGAAACATATTTATTTAATGTTTATTTTATATAAGAATTAGTATCATGTATTAATAGTTATTAATTTTAATTATTTGATCCTGTTCAATAAATATGGCTAAAATAATTTGAATTCAAATAAAATACTGTATGTTATAAAACATATTTTCAGAACATAGTTTTTTGTTTAATCGAAAATGGAGCTATTAATAGAAAATAGTTGTCACAATAAATTTTTCTACTCTATTAATAAACTCACAAACAACATTCTCCATTTATATAACTTTATATAATAGCTAACCTAATAAAAAAAAATCAAAATATTAGTCTTAAATATCTTTAATAAGTGATTGAATTTAATATTTGTTTATATTATGAATAAATATCTATGTTTTTCTACAAATATGAACTGACGTTTTTAGCTTAACATGTTTAGTATGTAATCTCTGAAGAAAATATTTATTTTATTACGATATAAAGATTTTTTTTTAAAAACATATATATAGCTACAAAAAAAATAATTTCTGTTCGAAATATTATTTTGAAATCGTATATATCATTTAATCAAACATCAAAAAAAATTGTAAAAGTTAATAATGTTACACCAACAAAATCATTATCAGCGGATGAAATTAAACTAAAATTGTTCCTTGTTATATTGAGTTAGTTTTTACTCAAAAACTTTAAACAATTGTTAAACTTGAAAAACTTTCAATTTTGTTTAAAAATATGAGATTTTGGATATTTATATTTTTCAAAATAATTAAGTATTCTAACCACTGTAGCTTTAAATAAATAGCGAATTTTTAATATATGGAATATATATATATTAAACAAGTCAAAGGCAATAATATATATATATAGAAAATAAAATAATTTTGCACTAAGATATGTATTAAAAAAAAGTGCTAACACCTTCAAAGTAGCTTTGTAATAAAAACTGTTAACTCTGCATGAAAACAGACTAAATCCTTACAATACAAATATGTTTCATGAACTAAACCATATAATCAACAGTTGTGTTTGAATGGTGTACATATTTTTTCTTTCAGAATGCATACTAATAACAAAGATCAGATATTCTTATGTAGCAAATCACTTCTACTTTATAATAATGGTATGTTTTAAAGCAGTGCCATTATATGAGCCTTATTGATTAGTCTTACATATTTACATATATATTGAAATAAAAGTTTTTATAATGACAGCAGACAAAATAATTCATAATAATGTCCTGATTGGGGAGGGGGGTAACAATTATCTAAGATGCTAAATGGAAAAATAACAAGCCATAATAGTGATAACATTAATTTAAATCAACTACAAGATATTTATTTTTAATGATTATACATATATATTTAAATGTCAGATAATGGACAATGCACATGAAAAAAGTAGACAAATATCTCAGCTTACTCTTATTCTGTTTTCCATTATATAAAATGGTGCATTAAAATATGGTCTGTTAAATAAGTCTCAATAACAATCAAGTCTTTATAGACATATGATGTGCAAAAGTAGGCCAGGTTATGAGGCTTAATTATATATTAATCCTGTTTTTAGAAAATAATACATATACAATACATGTATGCGAAAGGTTATATATAAATATCAAGAGGGATAGAAGAAAGAGAGAATAGATAATAGTTAAAGAAATAAATAAAACAGTCTGAATAAAGTATGTCAAATAAAATAATCAGCATAATATAGATTAAATAAGATAATGGGAATATAGGATATTAAAATAAAATAAAGTAATAAAACAAAACAAATAAGTAGATTTTAAAAAAGTAATGATCATCCAAGATGAAAAAGTTGGTTGAATAATGGATATAATGAGCCATATATAATTAAATCTAAAATATATAACAGTTAAAAATACTAAATTATGAACAATCTACTACAGCAATAAGTGAAATATAAGAACTTCTAAAAATAAAGTAATAAAGAAATAAAAAGTTACACAAAAATAAAAAAAAATTATAAAAAATATGAATAAAAATTTTCAGGTAGATATTGAAACTGAAGATTTTCAAAAAATAATAAAGATTTGAAAAGACAAACTTGATAAGTTAGGGAATCTGACATTGATGTTATTAATGCAAAAAATCCTAAAATAAATAGAAGAATGAGCTCTACTGGAAAACTAATATATAGTTGTTAAAAAAAGATACATCTCCAAATACCACACTGTATGAAGTTTGAAGTTCAGTTGTTGGAAAACATTTGATAAATACTTGTGAAAATTTTGAGCAGAAAATTGTCCCTCTTAGAATCAAACTAAGTATAATCATAAAAGAAGTTAAACTTCAAATTCATAAAATGAAAAAATTACTCTTAGACAACAATAACAAAAAATTGGAAAATGGCCAAAACATATTAACAATAAATAAACTCATCACTTAATATTTCATCTCAAACTTTTTTATAAAATACTAAATTAAAAGTGAATTTATTTAGATTTAAAGAGGAATCACACCAAAATATTAATATAACATAATTCTTAGTTTGTAATGCTATTTTTAAACTGACTTCTTGCCTGGTAACATTATAATTGAAGCACTTTTATAGTCATGAAGTTCTGTTTTATTCTTTAACTAAAAATAGCTGCTTGCTAAATTATGGCCCAATAATTAATCTGGAGGAGACGATGATGATACCATTTGAAAATCGTAGTTTCATTAGGACTTAGCAATTTAATAGTTACCATTTTTCTCTATAATGACCATTAAATAATCAAAATCTGTATATGAATTTTTTCAGGCAAATGGGAATTTTTAAGCAGATCTGTAATTGTTTTTGAGCAGTTTGTCCACTTCAACTAAGTTAGATCTCTGATTTTGGAAAGTTATTATCTAAATATTTTTGTTACAATGCAAAACACACTAGGAAAATAATGGAAACCCATTACCAATCATCAGTTGATTAACTTAATGAGTGCTTATTTTCACTCACTGTTTCTTTGTGTGATGAATTGGAAAATCTTTTTCACCTATATATAATTTTAAATAAGTATCATCTAAAAAGAAACAAGTTAATATAAAATTTAGTAATTAATTAATATATAGAAATGATTGACAGATAATTAATAGATCCAGGAAAATGAATAGTAAAAATGAATAACTAAATGTAGTAATAATAAATAAATGGATTTAATAGGTTAATACAATGAATTTATTAACTTGGTTAAGTAATAATCAATAAAAAAATAAAAAAAAATACATGGGCAATATCTAAGTACACTTTTAAATTATAAAATATTTGTATTATGAAGGAAAGATGTAAAGATAAAAAATATTGTTTAAACTTTCTTTATAAAAGTCATGTGTTCAAAACATGAAAGAGAAATAGATATATTCGAATGCTTTCGAGATGAAAAAAAAATTACAAATATATAGTAATTTTTAGAATTAAATTAAATATATTTTGAAATATATAATAGAAAAAATTATAAAACAGGCAAGAAAAACAAAACAAAAACAAACAACAACTTAAAATAATAATAATTATAATAATTTTTAAACAAAACGATACAGAGAAGAGAGAAGAAAAAAATCTAAATATGAGAGGTCGGTAGTCTTCCTATAGAGTAATAGACACGATATCTTCCTTAATGTCTTTCTAGTGGGCACTCTAGGATCATATGATAGAGACAATAAAAAAGCCCTGGGTCAGTTTGCGATTGGCTAAAAATATGCCAAACTAAAGAGGAGACCCATGATGCCCGATACGATTAGGCTAAAGTCATAATATATACATTAAACACATCACAGAAGTATGGAAGTATGTGAGGCCAGAGAATAAATTGTATAATGATTAAATAATAAATAAAATAATAAATATATATTCTCAATAAAAAAACTAC
The DNA here is from genome assembly GCA_028023455.1 of Epiperipatus broadwayi. Taxonomy (NCBI): domain Eukaryota; kingdom Metazoa; phylum Onychophora; class Udeonychophora; order Euonychophora; family Peripatidae; genus Epiperipatus; species Epiperipatus broadwayi. The sequence continues at coordinate 2,704,276 of JAQFVV010000127.1, read as the reverse complement.
TAAAAAAAAAAACTAATGATTTTTAAACAAAACTATATATATTTGCAATGTATGCAATTAGATTTAGCTTAATATTATTAAACATAGATTGAATATATAAAAGCCAATCAAAATTGTTTTACTTATGTAGTTTATAATTCACTGATATGAAAATAAGGTCAAGTGCATTTTTAATCCTTAAAACAATCCATTGTATTAAGAATAATTATAATATTAAATTAATTTCAATCAACAGAAAAAGATTAGTAATTAGATATCAACTGAGGGTTGTATTAAAGGGAAAAACCATATATATATATTAATTATTATTAATATAATCCCAGGTGAATCCTAAGAAAATAGGTTACAGATTGTACAGGTGTTCAATTTGTGCAAGTAATAATTGCAGTTTTCGTTTTGAAATATGGTAGTTAATACCGTTAATAAAATATATGCTTTGTAAGTAATATTGGCTCAGACTTAAGTCATTTTTATGTGCTCTCTTTTGGGAATAAATTTTGGTCACTTTTAGCGATTGTTTAAATAGCACTGGTGCAGGTGGCATGATTTGTACTTTGATAGAATCAGGGAAAACTGAAGCTTTAAGATTTGAATAAGACAACTAAATTGATAGGTTTAGAGGAATTCGATTTATATTCAAATGGCTGAAAAATAACATTAATGAAAAAACATTTATTAGTAATTTTATTATAAATAACACATTAGAATGGCCACTTTATAAAGCAAAAATAGTTAATTTCTTTCTGTTAAATAAAACTGAGAATGATAAAAGATCTCCAACTTATTATGTTTTGAAAGGGTGAAGGTAATTAACACTGCTAATATATTATACAAGCCTTAAAATACTGATGGTATCACAAAGAAATAACTGCTAAGCATAATAATTTCTTCAGACCTGCATCTTCTTAACATATAATTAAACTATATTTTAGAAAAAGAAACTAAATGTGAAGGCATATGACAGCATGATGGCTAGAAAGACAGAATATGGTCATTTCATGAAAGAAGCCAGCAATTCTTATAAAAAATAGTAAATGAGAGATTGGAATTAACAATTTTTAATCAGTACAAATCTCCATAAACAGGTATTGTAATAAAAGTTTTATCATATTAGTTAATGTTAAAACAATCCAAAGAAATCCAAAATAAATCTTTGGCAAAAACTCCATATGTTTGGTTTTTTTTTATTAATATAACTAAGAAACAAATATAAGGAAAATCAAAAAACATTTTCCAATGCTGATTGGACAAATGTCTGTAATGTGGAAATAAGGAACAAGAACACAATTACAATTGAAAACTGTAAAATGTGAGATCATCTACAATAGTTTGTGGAAGATATATATATATAATATAAAATCAAATACATCTAATATTCAAATAAAGTCAGAGAATAGAATTAATATAACACAAATAAAAACTTTAGCAAAAGCTTCTTAGAACAATATATGACAATAGTGAGCATATACAAAACTGAAATTACAAATGAGATTAATAATGGATTAGACATTTTGCTCATATCAAAATCAAACTAGGTTATCCTAATTTTAATAACCACCACAGATTGAAAAAGCAAATCTCTGAGCAGCTGTAAATGAAAAATATTTTCAATATACAGAGTGATCACAGTTACCATTATATGTTTTAAAAAAATAAAATTAATATTATATGTGATGAAAAAGAAGAATTCTTTTAATTTAAAGTACAAATGATTTATATCTTCGGGAATTGAATTGAATGTAATAAAATATATTTCTATAAAAAGAGAAAGAAATGATTATTTTTTTAATTTATTTTTTAAGTAAACAGGAGAAGATTAATACACAGCTTCTTAAAGTATTGATTATAGAAAAGGAAAAACCTATAATTTGTAAACCTCAAAAGGTGCTTTACACTCAAAAAACAAAACTGGAGAAGGAAATTCAGTAACTGATAAAAAAAATTGTGGGCTATCCCAATTATTGTTGTTATCAAACGTGATACTTCAATATGCATTTGTGGAGATTCTTACACATCAATGAATAAATATTTATATAAAATTGCTTATTCCTTGCTGAATGTGAGAATTGTGTTAGCACTGATGCAAAAATGAATATATTTTAATAAAACCACTATGAAAGAAGAAGCTTACCAGATTATAGTAGATGAAAAAATCAATAAAAGACTCAAAAATTACAACACATCCAGAAACTTTTTATATATAATCATTTATGTTTAAGCCTCAACACTGCTTCAAATTTTTTCCCACAAGAAAGTAGATGTACTCATTCAAGAAATTGGGGAAGTTATACCATATTGCAAAGATATATTTATTGCTGTAAATTTAAAGGTAGCTAAGAAAATCAGAGTAGTGAAAGTGTGTTTTTAATTAAATAATTTTGGACACGATTTAATTCAGAGAAATGCATTTGGGGAAAAAAATGTTTTTAATTATAACATATCAGGAAGGATAATATACATTACACCAAAAAATTATAACAATTAAAGAAGCATCTAAGCACACAAATGTTAATTAACTGTAAGCTTTCCTAAATTTTGTCCATGGTTGCAAGTCTTTTTAAGAAGGAAGGCTCATGCTGTACAGCCATTGCAAAATCTTCTTCAAAAGAACTAGAGATGGAGGTAAAAAAAATGAACAAGAGAATAATTTTAAGCAGTCTACAGACCTTTCTAATCTCTGTTAAATTATTTATACCCTATAATAATGATTTAAAATTATAATCTTCAGTTATCTCTGAATATAGAGTAGAAGTAATGATCAATCATCAAATAGTAGAGGGTGAAAGACTCATTGCTTTCACATTACCTATAATAATGAAAGCTGAAAAATATTACAGCCAATTCAATAAAAACACACTATTATTTATTTCTGATGAATTTTTATCAATATATATATATAGTTGATTTTTTAGAATCATCATGGGCCATATGCTTCTTTTACGTAACTAGTCAAAAAATTTTTTTGTTTAATCACCTAAGGCCATACATGGTATATTAGCACAATGCATTATCAGTATATACTTATGAACTAACTTACCAAAAAGATAGTGAATTCTACATGCATATGGTCTGTCAAAAATTCTGATACATCAAAATCATGGTGTTGTTAAAATCACAATTTTTAAGCAGTAGATCTATGGCTGAGTGAACACATAAAGACAAAGAATGCCTAATCCATATAAAATGGATTCTGGAAGATGACCAGGACAAAAGCTGAAAGCTATGTTACTTTCATTCTAGCATTACTGAAAATAGTAAAGAGGAGTATTCCAGTGGAAAACAGAAAAGACATGTGTCCATACAGTATATGACATATTTTAAAATGTATACACTAAGGATGTGTAGGCATTGTTTGTGTTAAAGCACTTACAAATGGATACAAATGATGTTCAAAGATTGATAAGGATATTGAAAAATATACTAAAAGTTATAAATTATATCAAAATGAAGTAAAACTCTGAGAAATGTTTAACATTATGATTGGTAGCAACCATACTATGACAAAGAGTATATATAGATTATGTAGATTCCATAGATTGCTAACTTATCTGATGATTTCCAATCCATATTCCAATGGGTAGAATACAAATTGATGAAAAAATACAAGAGCAGGTGAAACAATTAAGCAGCTAAGAGAGATATTTGTTTATCATCATTTTTTTGAAATAGTGGTGTCTGATAACTGAATTGTTTTTGTTCCAGAGCATTTGATGAATGGATAGAAGATAAAGATAACAAGCATATTATCCACAATGTAATGGTCTGTTTGAAAATATTGTTACATACCTAAAAAAAAAGTCTAATAATTCAAATTATGCTGATATTCATGAAATATTACATACAATAATGTTACATCAATACTCAAAACCATTTTCTAAAATAGACAAATCACCAGCTGAATTACTGATGAGTAGAAAGTTAAGGACCAAACTATCGCTTATGTTTGCTGTTGAATGTGGTGAATAGCTTAATGTAAAGTTTAATCCTAATGTGAAAATAAATTATACATTAAGAGATAATAAAAAAATGGATTACAAATAGTTCAATTAAATAAATCAGGGGGAAAAATATCTTTTTTGTGATTCATTCTAAGCAGACAATAAAAATTAAATCAGAAATTAAATGGGTCTTACAAGACATATAGATCACATAAGACAGCGCAACAACAGTGATATCAGTAAAAAGATGATAAATCAGAAGTATGCCTTAAATATAATGTGGTGGAAGATTCCAGTTATAGAAATCAACAAGCAGTACTTCAGATACCGATTATAGAAATCGCCAAAGATCCAGAAATTGTGAGAAATCAACAAGCAGTACTTCAGATACCGACTCAAAATATTCACAATATAGAGATCCATTAGATAATCTGCCAGACATAAAACAGGATATTTTATTGAAAGAGAAACAAAATAACCCAAACATTTTCCAAATTATATATGAAGCAAGATATAAATGAATGAACAAACCCCAAATTCTGGGATAAAAGAGAAGTTTATGCAATTTATGCCATTAGATATAGTTTAATATTATTAAACACAGGCTGAATATTTAAAATGAATAGAAATATGTTTCATATATGTAGTAAATAATATGCTATTTGAAAATAAGATAAAGTATGTTTGTTTTCAATTCTCAAAACAGACAGGGCAATTAGAGTAATTTGCAGAAAGGATTAGTATTAAAGATATGTAGAATGTTATTAGAGAGAAAGGGCAAACTATAATAATTACTATAGTTAAAACCCCATTGGCTAATTAATTATTCTAAACACCATGTATAGTAAATTTAAACCACTAAACATCACATGATCACCATATCTTATACTAGCACATAATTGTTATTAAACAAGGCAAAACTCTCCATACAGTAGTGTCACACTGTGCCAACCAGAGTAAACAATGGATGCCAGAAGGTTCATGCATAAAATGGCTATCTAGTGCCTACTCATCCAATATCCCCAGACTAGTTTCTGGCTTGTGGCCTTCATCAGTGAGTAGCCTTGGATCTGAGAACACTGCACCTAGACCTTAGGATCTAATGTAACCCTCCAGCAGCCACCTTTTATCTCTACTTAACTACAAAACTATGAGAATAAAATTGAAAACACAATAATATTTTCAATCTAAGCTCAATAACTTATATAGTCATTTGGATTGGAACTCAGTTCAGCACCCATACATTTTGGTATCTTTGGCTCTATAACAACCATAGCCACCACTATCCTATTAGGCAGGATTGGTGTTAAACCACTAAACATCACATGATCACCACCTCTTATATTAGCATATAATTGTTATTAAACAAGGTAAAACTCTCCTAACAGTAATGCCACCCTGTGCCAACCAAAGTAATCAATGGATGCCAGAAGGCTTGTGCATAAAATCCCTATCTAGTTCCTACTCATCCAATATCCCCAGATTAGTTTCTGACTTGTGGCCTTCATCAGAGAGGAGCCTTGGATCTGGGAGCATTGCCCCTTGATCTTAGGATCTAATGCAACCCTCCAGTAGCCACCTTGAACTTAATCAGATAGAATGAGAGGATTCTATGGAAACAGAAAATATCTTAGGTTATCTACCATATAGTTTATCAAGTAGATGTCATAAAACAGTTTACAGATCATACAGATCTTTATTTTAATTTATGAAAGCTAGTGGCATATTTTGCTCTGTTAGTTTTGTAATACGATTGTTGGCATAACTAATAAAGTATAAGCTTTGTAACTGATCAAATCAATCATTCATAATTAAATCATTCTCTACACTCTCTCAATGCTATTTACATCGGACTAACAAGAGAATATATCTCATAATTTCGGTCACATATAGAAGTCAGTCAGCCAGACGTAATAATCTGATGATTTAAAGTATATATATATGAGTTTGATGCATTTTATATTTTTAAACAATTTTTAAATAAAATATACCAATATCATAAGCTTGTAGCTAATATTAATTTATAAAATCAGTTTATTAAAGTATACTTGCATATTATAACTTTAAAAATGCATTTATTTCTAATTCATCTTTACAAAGAATGGGAAAAAGTAAATAAAATTTTGATGAGATGAGATGCACTGTGGCTTCTCCTTTTTCAGAGTCAGGAATCTCTCAACTTCCATGCGCAGGGAAACCTGTTAGCCACTTTACCTTCCCTTTCCATTCCCCACTCTAAATTTTTCCCATATTTTTCTCTATCCTACTCCATCCATTTCTACAATATAATCTTTGTCAACTCCATGGCCTTTATATCTAAACCCCACTTATCTTTTTCCAAACCCAGTATAAAAACCAAGAATCCACCTTCTAATATAATCACTTTATATTTATTCTCCCACAACTTCATTCGGTGTTCTTTCTACTTGCGTTTACATTCAGTTAACAGATGCCTAATATTTTCTATGCCTTCCTTAAACAACTTGCAGACTAAATCACACACATTTTTCCATTAGTGTGAATATTCTCTTGTTGCTAAAAAAAAAAAAAAAACCTGTTCGAGCCCTAAACAATAAACTACTTTACTTGCTATTACCATAAATTAACTCGCAACAAATATTCTGTTCACTTTTATATATATTTAAACTCTTTTTATTCTCCATACTAGTTTGTCATCTCTCCAACTTCCTATTTTTTATTAATACATCTATTATTTTATCCCATTCCTTGCAACTATTACACTCAACAATTCTCCTAACACAATCTATGATGTGATGTGATTTCCGTCTGACCGATAGAGTCACCTTTTGGCGATTTTACTTAACTAAATAGTATAACCGCTGCAATAAATTTCTAGTTAATGTTAACTTATAAAATCAGTTTATTAAAATATACTAGAATATTATTACTTTAAAAATGCAATTATTTCTAGTCCATCTTTACAAAGAATGGGAAAAACTTTAAATGTTATTTGATGTGATGTTCTGTAACTTCTTAAACGAAGTCAAGAATCTCACAGCAATTTTTATCGGGCAAATAGCGTCATCTTTTGAAATTTTACAAAACTAAATAATATTTCCACTGCAATAAATATATTGTAGAAAATATTTCTAGATTATACCAAATATTCATTTTAAATATAATTTTTTTATAATTTACAAGTGAATATTTATTACTTCTATTTTGGGATAATATTTATACTTTTAAAACTATCAATATATATATATATATGCTGGAAGAAAACAACCCCCATGAATAACGCCATCGTGTAAGTAAATTTGATCATTTCTGAAAAATACCATAAATATATCACCATCAGTATAATTCAAACAAATTTTTCAATGAAAGTTACAATTTTTTTAATAAAATATTTTAAAAAGTTACACTCTAGATGGTAAGAAATGTGTTTAAACTTCTTCAAACATTCTCTTATCTAAAGACTGTTTCCATTTTTATAGTGTATTACAATATATTTATTTCAAACAAATAAACTATACTACCTTATTACATATAAAAAAAATACTTTAGGAATTATTTTTGATCAATTAAAAAATATTTAAGCTATCTAATAATAAGAATATTTGTATTAAACCAATAAACATCACATGATCGCTATTTCTTATGCTTGCTCTTAAGGCAACAAGCCAAAAACTAGTCTGGGGATATTGAATGAGTAAGCACTAGATGGGGATTTTATGCACAAACCTTCTGGTATCCATTGATTACTCTGGTTTGCACTGAGTGTCAATATGTATAGAGAGTTTTGCCTGTTTTAAGAATATTTGTATTAATACTTTGCAATTAGAAGTCGTATATATATAGCCGTGCTTAGTTTAGGGCAGTCATAAAATGGAAACTCTGGAACTCAAATTTGTATCCCAACTCTGACTCTTCCAATTCTCAATTGTATATTAGCTTCAAGAAATAACCCCTTCAATTTTTATTATATTATATATGTGGAAGTGGTATCTGTGGATTATGAAAGTAAGGGTAAAGATATGGTATCTGGAGATATACAGTATCATGCCTCATGATGGTAGTTGAATGTCAGGGGTTAGTTTGTGAAAATATTTAATCATCTAATAATTATGTTTCAAGTTACTGTTAATGTTTAAATCAAGCATAGCATCTTTTTCAGAGTACTGGTTACATCTGTAATATCTATTATGGTAACAAACTTTATAATACTGATAATAATAAAACCAATTAACTTTTACATTATTCCATCACAGTATGCTTTTCAAAATACTGACTATATTTCAATATGCATCTTTTAACCCCAAATTATTTGTAAAAGATGTAATCTGCAAAATCTATATTCAGATTTGATGCTAGTAAAATCATAGTAGTAATGAACAATTTCAGGATGAAGGGCTATCCTGTGGATTTGATCCTAACCCTTCCATACTTTTATTAACACTCCTATTATTACTTTTTGGTGCAGACAGTATAAACTTTAATAGAGATGATTGTACATATTAATTATCTCTTATTCAGAATTTCTACTATTAAGTACTTTTTATGTCATTTTTTTTTTTTTTTGTTATATCAACTTTCTCTATTTAAATAATTCATTTCTTCATTATTTTATATTAATAATTGATTTCTTCCTCATTTTACACTTGTCATGTATAATTTCAATATTCAGATACTTATCAACAAAGAACTTATTCATCATCATAATGAAATTTAGATGAGCCTTTAAATCTACTTGTATTTTGGCCAGATTCCATATCTTTTTTAGATTTAGATATACACATAGGTTTTATGAGATGCATAGTGTAGTTTGTTAATATATTTAGGAATTTATCAGAGTTTAAATGCTGTGATTGGATAACATTACCCAATTTTTGGAGCAAAATATATCCCAGTAGATAATGTCGATTATCTGAATTATATGTCTGCTCAAAATATGTATATACAATAGTAAGTTTACAACTGCCAAAAAAAATCCAATAAGCCATTTTTTTTTCATTTTTTATGCCAAAACCAAAAATTCCTACTGTTTTGTTTTCTTTTCCTTCCTACTGACATTTTATTTTCTAATAATAATCAATATTAATTCACCTTTTACTTTCACAAATAACTCTTACTTTGTTCATGTATGTCCTGAATATGTACATTTGTAAAGCTTGATGTGTCTGAACTAATACTATATTTTATTGATTTGACTTTGTATTCATTTCTTAATTATTTTTTCACTATAATCTTATGAGTTGTCTATTCTATGTTTCAATTGAAAACAAAATCAAAATCTTCTGAGCACATTTGGTCCTTTAAATCTCTATACTCAGTACTCCAAAAGTATTGAACACTGGCAAGATATCCTCATATATACCAATGACAATTATCAAAAACCTACCTCCTTTAATTTTATACACCTTCTTAAAGATTTCATTTCAAATTATAATTTTATATGGATTTCAATAGACAAAAATCAAGCAGGCCTTGTGATATTTCCTTCTCTGCTAGGAATATTGGAGAAAATGTTTTTTTTTCTAATATGATTATTATTTTTTGCTTAAATTTTGTGAAAACACTTCTTATTCCAAAACTGGCAGTATAGGACCCTTGGCCATTGGTCATCTATTTGGATGATCATCTTTTTATACAAATTAATACACCTCCTTAAAATTAATAATGTAGAAACTCATTACTTTACATCAGTAGTCTCATGGTGTTTGGGTGACATTAGACAGCACACTGTCCTTAAGAGCTATTTTGTTTTAGTCTCTGTATTTATACAGTTTTCTGCTTATTTCCAAAGTGACCTTGATATCTAGAGATTCTTTCAATTCTGACTCCCTATGGATCTTTTCAGTGGAAATCAGTTCAGCTTTGGATTTAATATATATATATTTATAAATAAAACATATCAAAAATCACCATCTTTAATTACGGAAAGAATGCTCTGATTTTGAGAACAAAATTATTTTAAATTTTGTCAAAGTTAAAAGGTGTCAACAGGATATTCTCAACTGACTAAAATCAGGAGTATAAAAGTAAAAAAAATACACCGTGTGTAGGCTTTTGAATTTTAGTCTTCTAAAGAGAACAGTTTACTATAAATTGATTTTCGATGAAGTTCTAAAAAATGCGCCAAGCTACTCTCACCAGAAGACCGATTATTGTAACATGCATGAGTAGAGAATTCGTTTGTCAATGCTTTCTTTCTTCCTGAAGTTGTAATAATGCCATGAGTGAAGCCCATCGCATACGTGAATCTTTGAACGCTGGATTGCCTACAAGCTGGAATGAGCGTGCAATAGATCCATCTCAGGACAAACAAACTTATGGATAGTAATCAACACTGTACTACTTTAAAAAACAAATTTATTCACATTCATAATAAGTAAAATATAGAAAAAATATAACTGGAACTGTACTGTATGTGAACAATTAAACTTGCCGGTAAGAGACTTTATTTCATAACTTAACAGTGATCACTATCTGAACTATAATGATATCAAATGCTGCTGACTCAGACTGCAAAAAAATCTGAATCTTAAAAGCAATAACTTTTAATAACCATTTAATTTTGATCTTATATTTTTATTCTCTTAGTAATGTTATAAATATTTTAATTGTTAATGAATAAACCTTCTGAATATAATTTATATTTAAATTTATTATTACTGGAGTAATATTATTTAGATTCTACTATTATTGCTTTGCCAAATAAATTGTCAGTGCTATATTAAAAAGTATAATCCTCCTGGGTTAGTGACTAATAAAGATAAGTGGGGTAGGCCAGTAGAGTCTTCTATAGAATCCTGGCAAATAAATTAAAGGCTGGTTCTCTACTCACTATTATTTATATTTAGTTATGTTAAGCGGTATTCGATAAAATTACCTGACACATTCTAATTAGGAAATTAATGTAATTTGATCACCGAATACAAAACATATAAAGCGTATAAAACCCTAAGATATACAGCAGGATACTAAAGTATATTTATATATAATTGTTTGGCTAGATATAATGAAGCTAAGTACCCATTAAAAACAATCATTTCCAACTAAAAATCCTTCAAATAGTTAATTATACTTTATTTAAAATGTTTTAATAGTTATTTGAAATTTTATGTATATTTTTAAAAATATAGAAATAAAGAAGCACTTTACTACTTACTATTTAAAATATTCATGACTCAGTTACGTTACAACATTCTTGGAAGCATTTAGAATTTTGCTACTACTGTTTCCTTCCACAATAGCTAATATCAGACAGTTCCTGACCAGTGCATAAACATCACAGGATTTGATTAACATAAATGATCTTTTACCACTACCAAACAATTATTCCTGTCTTAAAGTAACAGACATAAAGATATATGCTATTACAAGCAATCAAGTTATTTACATTGAAATAATATATTTATCTAGTGTTTTCATTGCAATATTTTTATTTTTTTGAATTATTGATATATAAAAGTTAATTTAGATCATATTACTTATAAACTTTAAATACTAATTTTTTAAAAATTAAATCATTCATTGTGACTTGTCAAATATCAGGGATTTCAAATACTAGTACAGATACATCACAGTGGATGTGACTATTATAAGTTAATCCTGATCTCTAACAAACAACTACTCCTAGTTTACAAACAACATATGTAAAACATGTTTGTTATTACAATGAGCCAGATTATTAACATTGAAATAATATATGTATCTACTGTTTTAGTACAATAATTTTCTTATTTTTTTTAATTATTGAATTGTAAAAGTTATTTTAAATTATATTACATGTTTTGTGACAATTATGTTTTATATAAACAATATTTCTAGATGATGAAGTTATTGAAATTGTCTTTCAAAAATTGCTAGATGTATAAATATAAGTGATTAAAATAGCAAATTAAATTTATTTACAATAAGGTGCATAAACATATTTATACATATTGAAATTTTTTAAAGAAAATGTGGATATATCCATTTTATATTTTTTAAGAAAAGTCACAATCAGATGATGCAGACATAACCAATGACAACTAAACACTTTTTGCATCTAAAAGAACCTATTTTAAGTGCAATTGCTTGTCATTTATAAAAATAACTAGTTCCGTATGTTATAGAATTGGCTGGGAGGTGAACTTGCAACAATCGTCTGCAACCAACTGCTTGCTTGCAAGACAGCTGTGTTGACCTCTCGGCTAATAACGCTTGACTTTTATAAAGATAACTTGTTACAGTAAAAATGTACATGTTTAAGAAACAAACCCAACTTTTCCCAACTGAACTTATTATAATAGACTCTTCCAGCAAGAGTTCAATGTTATCAATTAATAATACTTTATAAATGTTATTATTGAAATATTTTTAAGAATGTAAAAATATCCGTTCTATTTTATTTTAAAAGGTTACAATCTGATGGCTACAGGGAGTAAACTTATAATAAAAAAATGAAAACTGTAAACATTTTTTGCATTTAAAAGGGGGGCCCTTTTTAAATGCAATCTCTTATCATTTATAAAAATAAAGTGCTACAATAAACATATACATGTTTAAAAATATTTCAACAATAATATCTGTTAAAAATTATTTATATATATATATATGATGATATATATGATAATTAAACCATGCATAATTTTAAAAAGACAAAATATTCATAGTTTGCATTGCCACAACTAATCTTTGAATACAAGTGGCACAGAATAAAGATGTATGAAATTACAGCCATCCAAGACATTAATGTAAAACTGATATATTTAGCTCCATTTTTCATTACAATAATTTTCATTTTTAATTGCTGACATATAAAAATTAATTTATTATTATATATAAACTAAATTATTCATAAATTTTAAATAATAAGTTAATATTTCTTTCATCATTTGTTGTTGCTTATAACTTTTATATGAATACTATGGTTAAATGATTAAAGTTATATAAATGGTTTACTAGAAAATTTGCTATTATGTTATTTAATATAAGTATGGTAAGTAAATAAATAGCTTATAAAATATATCTACACATTATATTTTTGAACTCATTTGCACTTGATATTATCCATACAATTCAATATTTAATTGGTATAATGTTGCAGATATCTGAATATCAGAATTGTCAGTGTATAATGAAAACTTAATGTATTTCTTAATTTCATTTTCATAAGAATATAAATTTAATGTCAGTAAAAATTTTAGTACATTCAGAAGCTTGTAGGAAAGTAATACATAAACTTTTATTTGCCATGAATTCAAGTGATTTGTCAATTTATTCAAATTATTATGTGTTTTTGAGAATTATAAAATATTGCTCTTTATGTGTTAAAAAAATAAAAACTTGAATTTTCATTTTGCTCTGCAAACCAATATATTTTTGTTTCAACTGCTGAAGATAGATGAAAGATTTGTAAAAGATATCTTTGTTTAAGGATATTTAAACTACTGATAAAAATATTTAATAATAGTTTAATAGTTATGGAAAAAGGAATATCCATTGATACTAAAACAAAGTGAAATAAATTATAACTTTTTTTCTGCATTTATCTTTCTACTATAATATTAAGTATATAGCTCATATAACGTATAACATATGATACATGCTCATATCTTTTTGTATACTTAGAATTAATAAATTCTCTGGATCATATCTAATTTTTAACATTTAATATTAAAGAATGATTTGTTTTATTCACCACTTAGTAACTGGAAGATAACTGAATTTTTTTCTGCTATATAGTACTGTTTTATACACTATTTTTATATTGTGTTTTGATATTGACTATATAACAATGTATTTCATCAACAAAAAGAATACTCAATTTTTTTGGAATATTTTTTTTTACATTTAGTATAATGATATATATTGCAATTTTTTTCCATAAGTTAATTATTTATATTTTTAATTGAGATTATATACTTTTAATTAAACTAATTAAAAAAATATTGAAGTGAATATTGATTGGGAATTCATGAGATGTTCAGACACCAGAAGAATCTGCTTGGTTATTATTCATAGACATTGACTTTAGATTCTGATACTCTGTCACTGCCCCAAACCAGAAATGAACCGTAAAGCTAAAGATAAAATATACTGTTGAGGAGCCTATCCTAAAGTCAAATAAATTTTCTAAAATCCTTCATAATTCTATTTTAAATGTTTTTATAAATCAATGTATGTAGAGATGGTTTATGCACAAATATAAATAGACTGAAACTCATTATAAGTATATGATAGAATAATAGGATTGTTTAGATAGATGATATAACAATATGATAAAATTACTTAAACAAATTTCTAGAAAATCAAATGCAGAATATTTGAATTTATGCACCAACAATGTTTTTCATTATTAAAAAATGAAGACAATTATGAATACAAAAAATTTTAATTAGAACAAACAATTTTCCAATTTTGAGGGAAAATATAATTGAGGTAGTCATAGATTTGTGAAATTTACTTAGAAAAAAATACTATATATTATAATTTTTATTACTTTTCAAGTAACATTGAGGAGAAATTAATCTATGCTTATCCAAAAGAAGCTACAGCAGAGATGGATTTCATTTTGGCTAATAGAAAATATGTATTTTAAGACGACCATGTTTAATATTTAAATGTGAAAGTGATCATTAATTAATAAGATGTCAAATTAATGCAAAATAGAAATAGAAATTATTAAAAATCAGCAGTTAATATTTTTATCTTTAGAAATACAAGTGAGTTTAAGCTTGAACACAAAAATCATTTAAATGCATAACAGACTTTGAGTATAACTCAAATAAAATTAATTAGAAGAAATCATAATTTTGACTGACATATCTGTATTGGTATTAGAGACAAAATTCAACAACAATTTAATAATAAATTTTTTATTAAGATAAGATAATGCATACATGATATATATATATATATTAATCATTTAAAATGGCCCTTTAAATACATACATATGGAATTCTGAAAATAGTAATTAAAAATGTTAATAATGATAAAAAAAAAAGTGCCTAAATTTGTAAGGATAAATAAAAATCCCAAAGATGTACAATGTCACCTTGGTATTAGAACGATTTTACAACAGCAGTAACTAAAAAACATGGTTTGATTACTAAAACAGGAGTAACATAATCACATATATTGAAGAATTCTGCAAAGAATTATATAATAGCAAGTACTAGAGAAAATAAAATACATATATTTATTATTTTCCTTTATAAATATATTATTTGAATGAGAATTGATTAGATTACATATTAAATATATATGTGCTTATATTTCTTTAAAAATATAAATGTGTGTAAAGTTGTATAAATTTATATATAGATATATTAGTGTATCAAATATTTTTTTTTATTTATATTGATGAATTATATTTTAATTGATGTGGAAGTTAATACTTAGTTATAATCATTTTGGTATAATTTAAAACAAATAAGTACGTTTTAAGTTGTAATAATTAAAATTATAATTGAAATGTTAATAATTAGGTTTTAAAAGTAAATTAATAATATTAATTGAGATGAATTAAATGATAATTTATAATTTGTAACGAGGTTACTTTAAATGTTAAAATATAGAAGAGAAATAATTCAGGCAATAAATTTAAGATAAAAGTTTGAGCTCTCTTAGAATTTTTTACTTTATGAGTTAGAATAATGATGATGATGATAATGATAATAAAAAGGATACCGTACATTTATAATAATTTAATATAACAAGAAATATCAGTAAATAAAATAATAATCTAATCCAAAATAAATGATAGTCACACTATAGATTTATATATATATATATTTGTGTTATGTATATGGAAGGATAATTATTAATTTATTTAATTAGCAAAATCACAATTAATAATATAATTATGCTTTCCGTCAAGAATTATTATAAATGAGCATATTTTATTTAATTCATTCCTTTCATAAGTAGTGACTAATTTTGAAGGTTATTTATTTATCAATTGATTTGATATGACTGACATTCATAAATTGCTTTATTCTTGTCATTTAAATGCGTGTGCAGTTGTCTTACATATATGGGTTTTGGATATTTAAATAATGATGATAATCTGATTTTAAAGAATGGTTAATAAAAGAGTAGTGAATATTTTAATGTGTAATTAATGAATGATAATATTTGAACAAAACAAAAACAATAATTAATACGGGAGTAAGTTTTTTTAGTTTATAAGATAAGATAGGTTTGGGAGCTTGTCTACCATAAGAATGTTCTCCCCTGATTATTATGCTAGCTTTTTTACTAGTTGTCAGGGAATTATAAATATGCATTAAATTCTAAAAATTAATATGCTATTAATTATATATATATATATTAATTCTAATATTCTCACAGATGCTAGAGATAATCTCTAGTTTCGAAAATGATTAGTAATAATCTATTGTATTTATCTGAAATGGGTGCGTGGAGCAAGTTTGACAATGGTAAATGAAAATGTAACAATTTACTCTAGATAAATACTTTTCATATAAAAAAGATATATATATATGAGAGATAGTGACCTGGGCTAACTGATGCATCTTGGAAGTCATTTGTCTTTTATTATATCTTTATTTAAGTGAATTTAAAAAGAATGGAAAAGTATGGAGGTGTTTATTATATCTATAAATGAATTCATAGTGTTATTTTCGGAAATTCCCATGTAATAAAAATATAATAGTTAAATAGCTGATATTTCAGTACAATAACAAGTACTTTCCTCAGAGCTTCTTCTTTCTCAAATCATAAGAATGTTTGCTGTAATAATTTAAATTATTTTTTTCTTATTTTCTTCTCATTCTCAAATTTTATTGATTGAAAAGTTTTTTAAAATATTTTATTCTCCAATAGCTATTTCCAAATATTGTTAATTTTCTAATTCACACTTTTTATTTATGCTATTAGGCCTTTTAGCAGTCTCTTATCATATTGTTCAATTTTTGGTTAGTTAATTTAATGTGTGAATAAATGGCTGATGAATTACATTTCTCTCTAACTGCCAAAATGTGTTCTTCCTTTCTTATGTTTATTCTACAATTGGTCTGTCTAATGTATGAATGTAAACAAACTCCACATGGAATTACATATATACCATGAAACTTCAAAGGAATTTTATCTTTAGGGTGTGGAAATATTTCTTTTTTTTTTAAATGAAGAATAAATTGTATGGATATTATTTTTCTTTAAAACATTACCAATTTTATCAGTTACTCCTTTTATATATGGCAAAATGGCTATTAGCGGAAAGTCACTTAATTTTATAGGATTATAAATATTTTTTTATATAAAAAGAAATGAGATTTTGATACTTCAGAAATTAAGACTGTTCTGCCATATATTAAGTAAAGAAAAATATTCACATTATTTATACTATATGTAAAAAAATTAATCAAATATTTTCATGCCCGAAAGATAAAATTCCTTTGGAGTCTCATGGTGTATGTGGAATTCCATGTGGAATTTGTTTACATTCATACATTGGACAGACCGATTGTAGAATAAACATAAGAAAAGAAAAACACATTTTGGCAGTTACAAAAAAATCTAATTCATCAGCCACTTACACATTAAATTAACTAATACATGTTTTGGCAAAAATTGAACAACCATGACGAGAGATTGCTAAGGAAAGCTATAGAGATTTTTAAAAGATCTAAGAGCATAAATGAAATGTCTGAATTAAAGAAAATAAACAATATTTATAAAAAATTACTGGTAGATAAAATATTTTTTAAAACTTTTTAACCAATAGAATTTGAGAATGAGAAGAACATAACAAAAGCAAAAATTAATGATTTTAAATCTCTCTACACACATTCTTATGAATTGAGAAAGAAGAAGCTCTGTGTAAAGTACTTGTTATTGTAATGAAATGTCAGATATTCAGCTATTATACTTTTATTACATGAAAGGTCCTGGAAATATTAGTTAGTATATATATATAGGTGTGAAGGTTGCCTTGATAGCAGTGAGAAATATTGATTACTATATTTTACTGTGAATATTTAGGTGGTTACTGGTTGGAACTTAACTTTATATATATATATATATATATAGAGAGAGAGAGAGAAAAGAAAGATTGAAATTGATTCAATACATGGAATAGTCTCAAATTGATAACTGACTGGAATACCCATTTGTTTGGAATATTATCAGAACGTTAATACAAGTATTTAACAATCTTTTTATATTATAATAAACTGATTGCATCATAATATTTATTCAAGTGAAATTATGCTCTTGTAATATCTATCCAATAGTCAATGCCATGTGATATAAAAGCATGATAGAAACAATAAAAGATGCCTAATGAGTTATCCTGTATACAGTTTCTTAATCTAACAATTGATAGTATCTAGATACCACACACACCCATAGTCACAATGCAAATGCTATAGAAATTACTTTTAAGATGGTAGGATAAAATTTGGTAAAGATTAGCTCATAAGATGATACTGTGATTAAATCAGAAGGACTGGATAAGATTTAAGACTTTTAAAAATTGTTCAGTCTATTAAATAATATATATATGTAATTGAGAAATGAGTTAATGTTTAAGCGCATTTTAAAATTTGATGAATTTGTTATTTTTCATATTTCGGTTATAAGAGTAATTGTTTAATAGTATAAACAAATGGATTAATATTAAAGGAAAAGCAATTAAAGAAATTTAGCCAATCGCATATCTGGTTTGGTAAATATTAAAATGGTTTATGTTGATGATAAAATGAATCAGGTATAGTCATTGAAAGTTTGAAGAAGAAAGACAGTAAAAGAATGCTGATTAAAAGCTAATTAAAAAAAAAACAATATTTTTTTACACTTATTAAATGATATTTTAAGAGTGATTTGCATATTTGTTCATGTTCAGAGATAATTTCAAAATATCACAATGTAACTAAAGATTCAAATTATATGAATTCAAATATGTATAGATCATAATGATAACTAAAGTAAAAATGAGTGATAAAAAATGAAGAGTCTAAGATAATAAACCATATTTAAAGAATTCAAACAATCATATGAACTGAAAAAAATGAAAATCAATATTGTATGATATTTAAGTCAATAATTAATGATCTGATGACTACATTATAAATATATACTTAGCATTCATGACATGTTATTGACTTTGAATGAATAAATTTGAGACAATTTTAAGTCCAATAACACAATCCTACAGATTTACAAAATTTATTTTTATTTATCAATAAAGTAGCCATAAAAAATATGTTAAAGTGAACAGTGATTTTTTGTGTTAAAACATTCCAATCCATACTTGAAATAAATACTTGTTTAAAGGCAATAAATTACCCAAATATACTAGCAAATAAATATGTATTTTAAGATATTCAATTATTTCTTATGTCATATAAGTGAATATCTAAAAATTTTATCTATAAAAAAAAAAAAGAACCAGCGTGGGCTTCCAAATCAAAATTAAAATATAATAAATCCAAAAAGCAGGAAATGGTAGGATGGAAATGATTTCAGTATAGATTCCTCATTGATGGAAGAAGAAAAAAAATATTGATCAAGAATAAAAAAAAAAAAAATTGCCATGTTAAACAATTAAATTTTATAATTTTTCAAGATATATGGAGAAGTAAGAAAGATAAATATATATATATATATGAAATAAACTAAAGTAAGACAATATGAAATCAACTAACTAGAAGAAAATTGGCAGCCAAAGATAACAACCTGTAAAGTAAAGAGTATTGTGATAAAGTTATTTCAAAAAAATTAAATCAGTTCATAACATGACTTATGTTATGTGGCAATAATTCCAATAAGAACTGTAACAAGTGCAACAACAGAAAATAGAATTAAAACAAATAAATAAAGAGATATAATCAGGATAAAAATAAATAAAACTAGAATGAAAAAATCACAGAAACAAGAGGTATTGAAAAGGTAATAATTAACAGAGAAGACTGAAATCAATCAAAACAAAAATAAGTAAAACTAGAATGAAAAAATCACAGAAACAAGAGGTATTGAAAAGTAATAATAAACATAGATGATTGAAATCAAAATAGAATTCATGGAAACTAAAACAGAACACAACAAAAGTTAAATAAGTAAAACAGAACAAAATAGAGTTGGACACAACAGATATGGCATTAAATACAAAACTAGAATAAAGTTGAAGAAATGTGATATTAAAAATCAAATGGCTTTGGAGTTACAATTGCAATGTATATGAATTAAGTAGAAACATTAAGCAAAAAGAGAGACTGCAGATAATTTCTGTTAAAAACTCCAAGTCATTTATGAGTTAAGTAAGAATAAATAAAAAGATTAAACATAAAGTGGTATGAAAAGTATAACAATGCAATCAAACTGTCCAAAAAAAAGATTGTTAAACTAAAAAAAAAAAAGGAAGATAAGTAAAATTTTCAGAAATAGTCATAGAACATCCAGAAAGGATCAATGAAGACTTAGAAGGAAGAGGGAAAAAATATAATTATGAAAATGCAGAAGGAAAAAAATGTTAGTAACCACATATAAATTATATTTCATAGCTAATATAAAGTTAGCATCGGAAAGAAATCATAGAGCAAATCATGAATATTGATAAACAGACATTGAACTCATTATAATAGAGATATAAGAACTAACAAAAGAAAGCTTTACCATACAAGGATCTGTATATATTGCAAACTCAAGTAATGGCAATGAAGATAGAGGACCAAAATCTACTACGAGATTTATAGTCATGAACACAATTATAGATAGTGGAGAAAATCTCTTGGGGATATTTATATAAATTGAAAGAGTATTTCATCTTGCAGCTATTAAAAGTTAAGAAAATTTTACTACAAGCAATAATATGTATTGTGGTGCTCAAGAATAATAGAAGTCACAAATATTTGAAAAATATTGTCAACAGATTCTGCGTGTTACTGGAATAAAAAAAGTCAGGATGATTTTCATCACCAGATTAAGAATGGGATCAACTTATATTCAATTTATTAATAATCCAGTAGTCATGCTAATAATACTTATTGTTTGACCTCTTACTGAGGGACAAATTAATGCACATCATATATCATAATATTACACCAGCCATTCAATAATTAATGAATACTTCAAATATAATGACTATAGAATATTATTTCATGTCTATTTAATTACCTAAACAAGAGTAATTTCACTGAGACACTTTAGAAAACCAAAATATCCAAACCATATTGATTTTTAAATGGTATAGTCAACACAGGTGGATTTAAATATCAAATTAAAATCTAGCCAAATAAGTTGAAATAAAAGAAATAAAAATAACTATTTTTAATAGTCATCAGAAAAGAAACAATCTAAAGCAAAAACTGTCGATCTATCAACAGTTTCAAAAAAATAAACATCATGTTAGCAAACTTAACATAAATTTCAAATCAGTGTTGTATTATTTTCTGAGAAGTAAACAAATATAAAACAATCATATGGAATATAATAGGTAATATTTATATAAGTATACAATTTAAAGGGCAGACGATTTAGGAAATCTTCATAATTAATCAGAATAGGCAAATATTGGAGATGTAGCTATATTACATTAGTGTTGTGTTTTGATATGTGTTTCAGCATTAAATAGTGCAGGTATTTTAAACAGAAAGCAATCATAGTAAACTCTAGATGTAATATTATGACAAATTATATAATATATGCAATGGAATTTAGTTCATTGTAAAACCTGAAATAGTTAATTATTATAATTCTTCCTTTTTATTTCATGATACAATAATGAAAGATGTAATTAATAATTTATGCAAATATTATAATAGAAAAGTCTTACCTTAGAACCAACTAAAGTCTACAAGACATAAAGATGACACACTAAACAAAAAGACAATTTAATTCAAAACAAACACAGTATAAATTTTGCAAACTTATCATCAAATCCAACCAATAAATTAAAGATGGTAATAAAATTAATACCATTACCAGGAATTATTCCTCAGTTTCAAAAAAATATTTGTGTTACACACTAACAGTATATCAGAAAGATTCTAAATAATACACAAGATATAATATTAGGAGTAGACATTAAACATACATTATGTAAAACCTAAAAAATAAATTTGTATAAGTTCATACTTTCCCAATAAAATCTTTTACAAAACATTTTCAATTAATGTTCTATCAGACCATGCAAGATAATTTATGGAAGAAATATCAATCATATTCCTTAATAATAGTCAAACATAAATTTAACCATAATGTTGTTTTCAAATAATTAACAGTCATTCCAACTCGAGGGTCTTTTCAAAATATACTTTTGTAATACAAACATGACCCTTATATCTCTCCATACTACCTCTAATATTCATTTTACATAATCATTTTATATAATCATATAACCTATTTACATATATACCCCCCCCTTTTATATTTGCATATTATTTTTATACAATAAATAAAGTCACATTAACTAAAATTAAATAATTATATACTACTTTATATAAACTTCATTCAATTAATTATATACATATTTTTATATATTAAATTATATATCTTTTTTCATATATTTCTAACAATCGTACTACAAATAAAACCTTATTTATCGATAATCAACTAATTGTTAGCATAAGTCATATTGACTTACAAAAAAAAACACCCAAATCAAATATATATTAAATTTTACAATTATCCTTTAATGCACATTTACTACTCAATTTTGTAGGTCTTTTAATTAAATTAACACATTTACTCATATTCTTCTGAATGTATACTGTCTCATAATATTTCCTTCTATTATAATCTTTAACATATTTTATAACTTTCATATTTTCAATAAATCTCCTTCTATGACCATTATTTAAGTAATGAACATATAATCCTGAATTCGTATCCTTCCTATCAAAAGCCCTATTGTGCTCTTTTCTATTTTCTATTGCTGCTTTCCCTGTTTGACCTATATATATATATATATATATCTTCTTACAGTTTTTACAAATTATTTTGTATACCAATCCTATTTCACTTTCTTTATTATTCTCTCTCTTCACATTTGATATCCATTTTTTCAACAATTTACTATTCTTCCAAGCAACTCTTATCTTCTCCATCAACTTCTCTTTTTCTAAAATATTATATATATTTTTGTAATAAAATATTGATATCCATTTATTTTCAACCCATCCACATTTACTTCTATTTTCCTTTTTTCTTTTCTCATAATTTACTTTATCTTTACTCTTACTATTCAAAACTCTTGTAATATCTTTTTTATTACTTCCCATTTTTACATAACCATTTTCTATATTCATTCTTTGTTCAATAGACTCCTTTTTATCTATTGTAAGTCTATACCAATCATATTATATAATAATTTTTTATCTGTAATTAATGGTCAGTTTATAAAAAAATCCCAATAAAAATGATATCATTTAATATGCAGACATCAAAATTGAGAAATATAATTGTATTAACTAATAAGCTAATTTGCATGAATATATAATACAATTTAACAAGATTATATTACTAAAATGAACTCATTTATTAATATAGCCTGAATGTAAATTCTCATGGGAAATCAGGTAAGTTCATTGAATCAAAAATACTTAAGCATCAATACACACCTACTATTCTTTTGTAATGGGACTAGCTGAAATATCTAAATTCATCAAAATAATCTTTTTTTGAAATCATATTTCATAATTAGATGATTTAAAACTTGCAATAATATTACTTTTTTAAGTATTACATCTTACTTACATTATTATATAATTATCTGATAGCTAATAATTAATTCATTATCTAATGAATATGTGGATAAGACAATTGTTATTAGGCTTATATTATTTTAGTGAAGACCCTAAAACCATCTTATGGATCAATTAAAATCTATAAAAGTAAATTATATTATTAGGGCAACTATTGCTCTCCTTAGGAAATACATTGCTCTGACAGTTATTCTATTTCTGGAAGACGCATTTATGAAAAAGTAGTAGCAGATAAAAAGGAAAATAATCTGTCAGATGTAATTGCAATAAAGATTAATTCTAACCTTTTATGTGGTCTAATAAATTATATAAAGCATATCCCAACTGCAATTTCAGACTTGGTTGCAATTTTAGACTCTTTTCTGAAATTTGGGATAACAGAAGGCATGCCCAAGATTTTTTGCTCTCTTTTATTTTATTAGCTACTACTTTGATTCTCTTTTAAAAGAGGTAAATGACATTAATTCCTGAAATTCATTTATGTAGCATATGGATTTTTTGAACTATTAACTAAGTATCATAAAGGAACCTATAGATATCCTAATCCTTCAATTCTCCTCCTTTAACTATAGATTCACTCATGATTAATTATATGGTTCGTAGTTTATGCTCTCTCACATTTACATAGATTAATAAAAATAAGTAAAAGTGTATAAAAAACTGTTATGATTAAATTTGTCCATAAGTCAAGCTATAATTTTACCATCTAAGATTCATCTCAAATTAAGATCCTCTTTTGGGATGTTAAACCAAGAATATACATTAAACACATTGTGGTATAAAAGTGGAATTTTATGTTTCAACAAATTCTTTTCCTTGAGATCCAAATCTTTCTAGATGCAACTAGAGTCTCATCAATAGATTCAGTACATTCTATGGTCATTACAATCACCTCCTTTAAATACAGAATTTATCAGCCACTGATCTACTATGGAATATTAGTCTCAAATGTAGGATCAGAGGCAAATTTAATTGCCCACATACATCACATCCAAACACTTTACTAGTAATGTGTTTAGGCCTGTTTGTTCTGAAAACTGTTTATATTCCTAAACGTTACATATTTAAGCAGTAGTAAAAATCATTTACATATGACTAAATTTTAATTAAATCTTATAAAAAAAGACACAATTTATTATTAGAACATTAATCTTTTATCCACAAATAAAATACAATTATGATAAGAATGAAATGTTAAGTTTAAGTTTGTATGCATATAGTATTCAGTCTAAATTTAATTTTTTTTTTAAATCTAAATTATTTTCTATAGTAATTAATGTAATAGTAATATTAGCGATTAAGCCAATGCACATGCGCTTTAAAGAGATTATATAAATGAATACTCAATTTTCCAGACACGAGATATAGTATTTTAGAAAGAATGGAATGAATCCACCCATTCTTTCCGATCCAAACGTTTATTACTATTACATAAATAAACATAGCGCTATATAAAATGATATCTCATTATATATGTTTAATTTCAACTAAAGAATGACGGTTCGTAAATTGTAAAGATTTCGCAGTGTCATTCGTTCAAACTTAACAAATGTAATTTAAAGTGATCGTGTAACATCTCACACTCTTATTTCCACACACTTAAGATTTGCCCATACATAAACGTTTGGGTCGGAAAGAATTCCATTCTTTCTAAAATACTATATCTCGTGTCTGGAAAATTGAGTATTCATTTATATAATCTCTTTAAAGCGCATGTGCATTGGCTTAATCGCTAATATTACTATTACATAAATAAACATAGCGCTATATAAAATAATATCTCATTATATAGTAATTAATGTTAAATGTTAATAGATGTATTTTAAAACATGAAATAAATTTAAAATTTATTCTGATTTTAATTTTTAAGAAAACTTTTAAAAAAATTCTATTTGATACCGTGTGGATTGTTTCAATTCTTAAAATGTCACTAGCATATATAAAACTTGAATATATTTTATTTTTATTAATAAAAATATCATTGAAATAAACAATATAGATTTCCAATGCAAAAGTAAGCTTTCAAATTAAAATAAAATTCTCTTTTCTTGTTAATCAGTATATGAAAAGACCACATTGCTTTGCTTAAGAAAAGAATGCTGTTCAGAACTTTGTTACCTGATTAGGTGTGACATCTATCAGGAAAAACAAAAAGTAAAATATAAATTTATAATTTTTGTAAATAAATTAAAATGCTGGAACGCAGAAAATAGAATAGGCAATAGCTCTACAAATAATAGCCGAAAATTAACGATAAATGTTTAAAAGAAGTGGGGTAAAAAATATAAAAACTGTTGAAACTCATATTCCAAATGAGAAGTTGATAATTGAAAAAATGCATTAGTATGTTGATATTTAAGAAAGGGGAAAAAGTTATTACAAATTTCAGGTAAACCACATTTCTATCAGTCCTATACAAAAAATTTATGAAGATAATTACAACTTATTTACAGCAAACTTTGGACCCAAAGCAACCACAAAAACAATCTGGATTAAAAATTAGTGTTAACTCAATGGATCACTTGAAGAAATTTGCAGATTATGGCAAAGCATTCAATTTTGTAATCATATACATAGTGATTAAAACTTTATACCATAAAAATGATTATCGTGATAAGAATATATATCAGAGGTTTTTTTAAAAATATTTTACAGAAGATTTATAAGAAATATTTTGTAGATTAAAATATGAAACTAAGCAAATAAAACCATATGGATCTTATTTAAATCATGTAGATTTCACAGAGGATGTGCTTGTTTTTGCAAATAATACCTCAGAAAATGTTACAAGAATTAGCAAATGGTAATAAGAAAATAGACCTAAAGATGATTGCTAAAAACACTAATGTCCAATAGATTAATCTCAGAAGAAAATAATGATTTATAATCATGAATTAAAAAAGATGAATAACTACAAATATTTATATTTATTAATTTAGATAAAAATATAGTAGAGAAATTAAACAATAGAAGTAAATTCGGATAAAGCGCTTTTGGTAAAAAAAATATTTAACAAAAGTATGTTAATGCATTTGTAAGCTTTTTAATAGATGTGTTTTACTAATTCTTGCATATGAATCTAAGACCTGATTTTTAAGAGAAGAGAAAAAGTGATTAGTAGTAAACAATTAAAAATGAAATAGTGTGGCTAAAAAAACATGCAGATATTATTAATATTTTTTAAAAATAAATCAAGCATGAAACCATGGTCAGAGGTTGAAGGGGGGAGTTCCTGACAGAAATATTTTAAATGCTTTCTCTGGTTAAGCATTTATCACAAAGCTTGTTGAGCAATTGGCAATGCTGTGTTTATATCTTACAAGCTTAAGAGAATTGGGTCATGTGGATCTATGACTCTTATTTTGACTATTTATAGTCTCTGCCTTAAGTCTTATGTGATGTTATATTGCTAAGATTACTGATATATGGTATGGCTGAAGATCTCTCAGCACCATATAGCTATTTGGGTTGGATAGCTAAGTTCGAAGACATGTAGGTGTCTGAAAATTTCAGATTTTCCACTCAATAAATAACTTTTAGATAAATGCTGGCTTTGGGTTGGTATTTTTAGATCTAGTTTCTGAGGATTGCCAAAGCATGAAACCATGGCCAGAGGTTAGGAGGGAGGTTCCTGACAGAGATATTTTAAATGCTTTCTCTGGCTAAGCATTTATCACAAAGCTTGTTGAGCAATTGGCAAGGCTCAGTGTTTTTAAATGTTTAAAGATTTTTAAAAATTAGTAGCAAAATGCTTTTTTCTTCATGGCATGATGGGGCAGTTGAACCAGATATTTGTCCACTCCAAAAGTTCCATCACAAAATTAAAACACACTTTTATTTTTATAAAGTTTTGAACAAAAATATTTGAAAATTTTGTATATTATTTTATGTATTAAGAGTATGTGCAATAACACACTCATTTTTATTTTTGAATTCTGTGATTTTTATTTGCAACAGATTTTAGTTTAAAATCTAGTTTATTTTGACACTTTTGTTTTATCTATTTGTAAAAACATTCTAATTAAAAAGTTTTACTCTTATAAAGAAAAAAAAAAGCATTTTAATTTTGGAAAGTTTTTATTTGCATTCTTGATTCTTTGTTTGTAATCTATTTAAAAAAAGAGCTGAAACTTAATTTCACATTTACTTTTCTTTAATTAATTTTGAACATGTGCCCTGGTCAGATGTTTTTTTTAACTAAGATTGAGTCTGAGATCGAGACTTTTCCTGGGCAAAAACTTTTAATTAAAGATGACATGGGAGATCAGAGTGCCCATAAATAGACCTGGGATTGTGGACTAATGATTATTTGGCTATTCATTTCTATTCTGCTTGCTGAATATTGATTCAACTGTTAGTATGCTAATAGTAATCCTTATTTTAGTTGATGTACTGCCTTATTTTTAAAAAATTAACTGTGTCTACATATCACCAATGTTAATATCATATTTTGCATTCTGCTAATAAGAAATTCTGCTCAAATCAGATTACTGACTCCTAGTTGCTAAATAGCATTACTCTCTGCAGAATGCTAAAATTGCATGCCATGAGGAATCTTTTCTGCAACATCAATGCTAAATCAACCCAATGATGAAATCCAGATTCTGAGTTGTTTCTTTAAATATTATGCCATAAAAGATTAAACATGTACTGATCCAGAGCTTGCTTACACATTCCCTATCAAAGAGATATAAATCCAAAGCCTTCATGATGGGCTCGAATTGGAAAGAACTTTGCATATTCTGCTAGAGGAAATCTGATGGACTTTACATTAGGCCTGAAGTAAAAAAAAAATTATATTCTAAACCAGTGTTTAAATATCTGTTAAAATCTCCTTAATCTTAAAATAATCCTGTATTTATTAGAAATTTTAAATATTTCTTCAATATTTTAATTATTTTATGGATGTTTTTATTAGTGTAGTTGAAGTTTCCATATTTATTTATTTATCTGGAAGTGTATTGCAAGTGTCTATTTTATATCTCTTTTATATTTCTAATCCTTGATAAATGCTTTGGCAGATATTAGTAATTATCTTTTATCTCACCTATCTCTTTTTGTTAGACAGTAATTAATTTAGTTAAGCTTGGTTTGCATTTCCTCCAGACTCTAAATCATTTGGCTGGCAGTTTATCACATATATTGTTCAAAATATATAGTTAGCCACAATGTATAAACTATTTGCTTATTTCACATATATTGTTCTGTTTTTCATAAATCGGAGATTTCATTTTTCTTCTATTTAAGATTATGCAAAATTGTAATCCTTTCTTGTCTATCTTCATAATATTGTATTGGGGACAACCTTGATAACCTTGAATTTGGTAAATTTTGAATTGTTCTGCAGACATAAGACATTCTTGGTCCTAATGTTTTATTTTGGGCCAAGGAAAGCTTGCCAGTACTCTTATGTTGGACTCCCTAAGACCTCTTTTGTTTTGCAATCTCCAAATAGGAGAACTAGAGTTATTATTATAAACTGCTGGCAGGAAGATATTATAAATTCCCTCTGTTGAACCTTAGATGAAAAAAGAAATTGATCTGCCAGGGTATTTAATGTTTCAATACTCATGTACACTCTCTGGAAAATACACTAGAGAAATTTACATCAAATTTTTATATTTTGTTTGCTTGGAATTTATTATTGGGAGATTAACAAACTATGAAATTATTTAAAATTATTTTGGCTGATGTTTGTCTTTGTGTCCTTTTCTCAATTGTCTAAATAATGTTAAAGATCTCTTTCTCTACCTGGGTTTAGCTGGTGGCATTCATCAACATTAACTTTTGATTACCGTAAATTAAATTTTCTAGGTTAATAGGGACCTAGTGGCACCCTCAGTGAGAAAATAAAGTGAAGAAGTGACAGATACAGTATATTTATCTAGGTTTTCATTTGTTATATATTTCAACCATTTGGGCCTTTTGTTTCTCTATCAATGGCTTTATGGCTTTACTTCCAGGTTTCTGGCAATTAATGAGAGAGAGAGTTTGTGGTAGCTTCTACTTCACAATCTAAGCATTTGTTTCAGGTATTGATTCAGGCAGAATAGTTGATGGCTGAGAGCTTGGGGCATGAGGCCCTGTCAATCACTCCTACGACTTATGCAGCTTCTGCATTATGGAGTCATCTGCAGTAATGTATGGTTTGTTATGGCATTTATATTTTTCCAAAACTCTGAATCTGCATTCTTCTGCATAGTGTATAGCTAGACTCTGAATTGAATGAATAATACTGGACTGATTTACATATTGCAATCCCAACTGTATATCACAAACATGACTGAAGAACAGTAACCAATGACTCTTTATATGTATGTTTCTTTCTCATTGTTTTCCAGTTTTCAATGTTTATCACACTTAAATCTATTTTTTAATTAATTTTTCATTTCTTGTTATCTTAATCCTTCATTCAGATTCAATTAAGTGACATTGATAAGATATTTTACAGTTTTTTAATTAATTCAACTGTGAATTTTTTTTATATGCCAAGTAATCTTTGAAATAATTACATTTTGAAAGTTTCACTAATTATTTTTTAAAGACTAATTTTTAGTCTCATTTCTCATTGGCTTATTTTATATATTATAAAGGTTTTATTTACAAAGAGAGGGGGGGGGGGAGAAAGAAAAAGTTTTTTTAAAATCTTTTTTTAATTCTACTTTAGATTTCTCCCCCATCTGCTCTAAAGTTTTATTATCTATAGGCATTTTTTTTTATTTTCCAAAATTACATTTTAAAATATACTTAACTAATTATATATATTTTTTTAATTTATGAAATGTATAATGCTATATATGTGTGTCTGTAACATACATATTCATTAGTAGTACATCACACACCCCTTTGTTTGAAAGGTAAAGTGCATCAATTTGATCCATTTTAATGCTGAGCTTTTATTTAAACATTTCAATTTGATTTTTTTCATGTTTATTTATTTACTTAATATTTTTATAATGTAAGTGTCCAATTGCATACAGATCAATAAATCTACAGTGGGTGATCTTTCTTACACTGCTCTATCTCACCAGGCTGAATTCTACATTGACTTGCAACAAATTATGTCATATGTGATGATCCCAAGGAACAATATGTATCTTTCCAATGTGTATGAAGAGGGCCCTTGACATAAATTGAAGACACAACTGACTTATATTTGACTTATGCAATAAACAAAAAAACTTTAACTTCTATGCAGGAATTTCTCTATCAGCTGATTGAATGAGACCAGGACTTTCTCCATTGGGTCTGCATCATATAAGATAAAATAGGGTCACTGAAAATGGCAATATTTAACCACTGATCATTGTGACTTATGCTCAAACAATACAATACTCACTAAGACATGTTGGAAATCTTTCTTCCAATAAACTATTTTGCTGCATATGCTGGTATTTTCCAGTGGCATATATGAGATATAGAATTGGGACTATTTCTCCCAGCATGATTTGGATGAGTCCAAAACCTTTCTACTAAAATCTCATCTAGAAATAAGGGAATCTATCCACTCCCTCTGTTTAACTCATTATGGGTACTAGGTTGACACAGTGACAGCCAACCTATACTTAAACACCTTCCTTGACCTTTATCTGTACACTGCCCCTATAACTCTAATAACCCACATACAATCTACACCTACTTGAAATATTTAATTTTATTATGCATCATTCATTCTTTTAGATTTCATGAAAAATGTTATTTATTATTATACCTTTTATTCCATTTATTATAGGCTTTATTTGTAACCTTTTTTCATTTATGTAACTTGATTCTATCGTATATTTACTCTAAAACTATTACAGCTAGACCTCACTTAGTGATATTTTACAATAGCGATCTTCATCAATTTGTACCCACTACTTTGATTTACAATCAATTATTCACTATAACGATCTGGACATTTTTTTTTTTGACATATCTTGAATTTTGCGTGACTGATGATGCCAGAGGATTTTAAAGTCATTTTACCCCCAAAACAATCGACTTATAGCAAATATAAAATAAAGGAAAAATAAACTTAGCATATGTTTTAGAAAACTAGTACAGTTAGATTTTTTTTTAAAAAAATAAGTTGAATTTTTTTTCTAAAGTTGACTGACTTACAATCCGCGTTTTGTTATTCTGGTGTACAGTTATAAGTCATTACCTTCAATTAAATAATTTATAATTAAACATTATTTTTTTAATTTTAATAATTTCACATAAGTAATAAATATAAATGTACAGTAATATGAACTAATATATGTGCTATTTGCACAGATAATGAAGCTAGAATAAAGTGATTTTTTTTTTTAAAAAAAAATGCACTTCAGTATGGATTATTTTTCATTACTATGAAAAACTTCTGCGGAATAATATAAAAACTTTTAAATTCAAATTTAGTTTCACTTTCTCTTTCTTTTTGCTGTACTGTACTTTTTAAACAGAGAAAATGCGTCTTTTTTTTTCCTAGTGATATAAAACTTTTCTTTTTAGATACTGTACAGTTTACACATACACTGCATTCGATAAATATTTTTTTTAATATGTACTTTATTCTCCAGTTAGTGTAATTCTTTGGCTTTAGGAACCGATCTTTTTTTTTTCCCATAGACCCCATTGTAAATATGTATTCTGTATACGATATTCTTGTTTAACTAACGATGAGTTCTGGAGAACCAATTGCTATCGCTAAGAGGGGTAAAGATGTATTTTACTTTAAATAACAAAATTCAATTCTGTTTCCTGCATGTTATTAGTTCTCAGAACAAAAAAAAAACATTTTCTTTATTTAATTCTATTTTGCATTCTTTCCCATTTTAACTTTAAGAAAAAACTTTATTTTATCTATTTTTAAATTGAACAAAGTGTTTATCAAACTCCAAACCCCCAGCAATAAATTATTTATCATTTCTGACCACTTTTCTCTCTCTTCTTTTTAATTACATTACGTATTTAACTATTATTAATTACTTTAATTCTTAATATTTGCTTTGGTCTATTTCTCTTTTCACACTGATCACCAATCGCATTTATATAACTATGCAATTTAGCATTTATTTTGAATTTTACTTTCGGACTTTTTTTAATTTTAATTAATATTTTACTTTTAAAAAAAAAACTTTAATTATGCTAAGTCAATTTATGACACTTCAGCACCTACATTGGATGACATTTTAACCAGGTCCAAATGATAAATTATTATTTAATTGGTTTTAACTGGGTTTCAACACCTTTTATAGATATAGCTTTAATATTTTTTTTAAATCTATAGGAATGGATATGTTCTTCAAGCAGATGGGAGAATACCATTGACAGCAAAAGCCCTCAATGATACCCATGATCAGGTCAAGTTATGCAAAGCATAACATAACCATATTTGCTGACTGTGGCTCACCTTGACTGCTGGATTCAAACCTCTATCATTCAAAGTATTTTATTTGTTTTGGAGATCACCCTCAGGAACTAGCTACCCATTGGTTATATAGTCAGTATGCTTCAGATAACAGGCACACAATCCAGTACTTGAAATATCCCATGACTAGCTCACACTCTGTTTCAAGGTTCAGCACATTTACTTAACATATAAAATAACTCTACATTAATTTATGGGTGATGCAGTGACAAGAGAGAAAAAGAAAAATAACAATTAAGCAAACATTAATATTTATTTATTTGCACACACTTATATTTAATATGTTATAACAATAATAAATTTTACATAAGAAATTTTAAAATTACTTTAGGCTATAGTTACAATAGTCCATCAATTAAAGTTCATTCATTTAAAATAAAGAGTCTAGATTGTGATAAGAATATATTTAAAAGTATCTTTACCTAGTTTTTCATTTGTTTTATCTTCCAACCAATTGGCATTTTGTTCCTCCATCAATGGCTCTTCATAGCTTTTTTTCCAGGTTTCTGTCAAACAATAAGAGTTTGTGGCAGCTTCTACTTCACAATCTAAGATTGGTTCCAGGTATTGATTCAGGCAAGATAGTTGATGGCTGAGGGCTTGGGGCATGAGGCCCTATCAATCACTCCTATAACTTATGTGGTTTTTGCATTATAAAGACTGCAACAGTAATGGCTGGTTTGTTATGGCATATAAATTTTTCAAAAACTCTGAATCTACATTCTTCTGCAGTGTATAGCTAGACTCTTAACTGAATGAATAATACTGGACTGATTTACAGATTGCAGCCTCAATTGTATGTCACAAACCCTACTGAAGAACAATAACCAAGTCACTCTTTATATACCTATTTCTTTCTCATTGTTTCCCATAATTTTTAATGTTTATCATACTTAAATCTATTTTTTAATTAATTTTACATTTCTTGTTATCTTAATCCTTCATGCAGATTCATCTAAATGACCTTGATAAGATAGTTTACAGTTTTTTAAATAATTCAACTGTGAATTTTTTTTATCAGCCAAGTAATCTTTCAAGTAATTACATTTTGAAAGTTTTATTAATATTTATTTTTGCAGACTAATTTTTAGTCTGATTTCACATTGGCTTATTTTATACATTATAAAATTTTTATTTACAAAAAGAGAAAGAGAGACAAAAGTTTTTTTTTTTAATCTTTCTTTGATTCTACTTTAGATTTCTTCTCCACATGCTCTTTAATAAATAGCTTTATTATCTATAAGCAATCTTTATTTTACAAAATTGCAGTTTAAAATATACTTAATTAATCATATTTTTTTTAAATTCATGAAACATATAATGCTATATATGTGTACTTGTAACTTATATATTCACTAGCTGTACAATATGTATTAATTCTAATATTCTCATGGATAAATGATGAATTTATAGTATTATTTACAAGAGCTTATATGTAATAAAAATGTAATAGCTAAATAACTGACATTTCTTTACAACAATAAGTCTTTCCTTAGAGCTTCTTCTTTTTCATATCATAAATTTTATCAAATTAACACAATAGTGTGACATTGCTTATGAGTTTCATGAAGGAACCTCAAAGCTCTGATTCAGTTCTATTAGGATTTCTACTAAGGGTATAATTTCAAATTTAGATGGCTATTAGTGCTATTATAGTTTTTAAAAGTATAACCAGCCCAAAGTAATAAATGTTCAAATCAATTTAGGTATTATAGATTACATCCACATGATGAGCTGGAAATTATATGCTGAAGTTAATATTATCAGTAATGGGCTTTACACTGATAATGTCCTTCATTATGCTCATTGTAGTTTATTATTGGGTCAATAACTTTTTATCTTATTTTCTTGGAGGTCATTTTCTTTGACTGTTCATGGGTGGTCTGATCAAAACATTCTATATATTTTCCAGCTGCAATATATAATACATAACACTTTAATATAGGACTAAAACATTAATTAGCAAAGAAGAAAATATGAGCAAAATAGCAGAACAAATATACTGGGCACTAAATTGATTTTATAAAAAGTTATAAAATTATTATGAATGGAATGAAACGTAATATAATTTATTAAAACATATTGATGTCAAAATGCATAGCAGGTAATTTTGCAAAAATACTCGTAGTGAAGTTAGAGAGAAAAAATCTCAAAACTAAATATTAATAGAAAGTTTATAAATAGTTAAAAATGATTGTAAATACTAAAACAAACATAATTCAAACCTAAAAAATGTATTACCACTACTTTGATACTATCAGATTAAAAATATTTTATCATCTAAGCTGATCACTTGTCTACCAATTTTTCAATCTCTTGATTAAATCAGTAATAAACTGTGAGGCTGCCAATCTCTCGCATGCCCATACTGTTGCTTCTCAGACAACCACTCAAGTGATAGGATAGCAGTCTGAACAGCAATCAAGCCACAACACATGACAGAGTTTTTGATAAAAAAATGATGATCCCATCCTTTTCTCTACTTAACTTTTTATATATATAAGCCAGTCTTAAGCATCTTGGCTTGAAAATGTGAAGCTATAAATATATTCATATATTACTCACTGAGTCTTAATTTACAGTAGTACAGTGTGAAACCAAAGTCAACATTCACAATTTCTTGACATTACAAATCTTTTTATGAATGTTTCTAGGAGAAAAACTCTTCAGTAGTACACTCTGCACTTTTGAGTGAATTTAGTATATCAATTACTAAAACCAATTGTCAACATATGCAAATTAATCTATTATTGAAATTCCAATCACATATAATTATTTTGCCTTTTAGTTAATACACATAAAAATTATTTTATTTATATATAGATGTATTTTTTTTGTAATCTATTTACAAACTTTTTATTTTCATAAAGAAAATGAAATAACTATAGAAGCTTGGAATATGAAGCTTAAGGTTTATTATAATTGACAAAAGTAGTTGTTGAATGTCTGAAGAGATATCAACTGCAAGAGATATAAAATTAAGAATTAAGGGAACTCTACTTGTCACTAAACATTCAACTACAAGCGTCATTTACTGGATTTAATCAAAACCATAATTTCGAAAAAATTTTTTTACTCAAATATTAGTTTTAACTGCAATATTTAGTGTAGAATATTATTGCTATCTACTTTTAAAAAGTACTTTTAAGAATTTTATTAAACATGTCTCCAAATTGAGATGAAAGATCAGAGTCTAAAAACAATTTTAGAGAATGAAGTATTATTGTAAAATAATAACCCTATTCAGAAAATTCAATAGGTGCTTTGAGCAAGGGCACAATTTATGTAATGCTTTTATTAATTTCAATGAGTCACTTAATTCAGATAATCAAAGATGTTTGTTATAATGTACCCGCAATTATAAAGCACATACTTTTAATATGTGAATAAGTTTTATTATTAATCGTAGAAAATCATGCATTTGAACTAAATAATCATGTTAAACTAGTAGTTCAATCTTGTTTTGCTAATTTCCTTCCTAAACCAGATATCAAAATGTGATATATATTTCATAGTTGATTTTTATTTTCAAAGTAATTAAACTCAAATGTAAAGCTTTGTTTCAGTAATTGATGTTTAAAAAGCTTTTACTTTATCAGATAGTAAATGAGGCATTTATTTATATAGTGCTCTGTTTATAAATTGTAATAAACTAAAGATTAACCTTTCAAACTAATGAACATGCGCTTTTTACAAATGTTAATAATAATAAATGAATAGTTTCATCTCCAATACAAGATAAAGTCTTTGCGAATGAATAAAATGAATCCACTTATTCATTCAACCCAAATGCTTATATATATGCAAATCTTAAGTATTGGATATGAAAGCATGAGGATAAATCAATCACTTTAAATCACTGTTTACTATGTCTAAATGAATGACGTCAACGAAATTATCTAGAATTGGTTTCATTTAAGGGTGACGTTTCATAAATTCTAGATAATTTCATTGATGTCATTCATTCAGACATAGTAAACAGTGATTTAAAGTGATTGATTTATCCTCATGCTTTCATATCCAATACTTAAGTGGATTCATTTTATTCATTCACAAAGACTTTATCTTGTGTTGGAGATTAAAGTATTCATTTATTATTATTAACATTCGTAAAAAGCGCATGTTCATTAGTTTGAAAGTTTAATCTTTAGTTTATCAGATAGTAATAAAAGTAAAAATCTTTAGCACAACAATGTTTAGCTTTAACTTTTAACTAGAAAATGGGAGCCAATTAAAATAACATTAATATTTTTTTAATAGAAACAAATATTTAGATGAAGCAAAATATGATAAATTCACTTGTCTTGTTATATATTGTCAAGCGTTGGTGGTTGAATGGTCAGCATAGCTGCCTTACAATTTTCCCAGCCGATGCTTTGACACATGAAAAAAAAAAGATTAATATATTTTTTTTATAATTCTATAACTACTTCAAACAAATTAGTGTGTAAATGATTATTAGAATTCGGAATTTATTGTATAGGATTGATTCATGAAACCCTGATTAACATAATATACCTATGTTAAATTATATTGTGAAAAGGCAATTGTCAGATTATAATAATAATTGTTTTGATTTGATCATGCACAATTTAATATTGGAAGATATATGACTTTGAATATGTGTAGCTTTTTAACAGTAACTATATTCATTAAAAAGTATTATATTGAAATGAATAGCTTTTAATTAACACAAAATAGATAAAAATCAAAGTTTATTTTAAAAATCTAGAAATTTAATTGTTTTCCCAAAGAGTATAATTCTGAATATAAGATACAATGATAAAAATACAATTAAAAAAACTTTAATTTATCTGAAAAACAATTTAGTGCACAAAAAATTAAAAAATATTATATTGTTTGTTATAGTTAGACCTATTTATGATTTAAAATTTTCTTGCGTCTTAAATATCATTTTTAGTTCCTTTTTTTTTTCCTGTCATTCTATTAATTTTTATTCCAATTAAGGAATGACTACAAATTTTTAAAATGTGATTAATTTTGAGTAATAAGATTACTTAAATGATTTAATTTTTTTAATTCAATAGTAGCACAATTTTAGATAGTCTATATTACTTATATAAAAATTAATGTTTTTACACAAAGTGAACTTATTAAAATTTCTGCACAATTTTAAAATTGTTTCTATAAACAGTGGAAAAGATCTTTGCTCTCTATGCATTTACATTATATGTTTGCTAAATATTTGCTAATATTATATATTTATGAAAATATAAACATTTGAAAAATTACTAGAATAAACACTTAGTAATTATTTAGAATGAGTGATAAGTGCATTTTTTATGACATCTAGTGAAAGTCTAAGTCTGGGCAAGACATGTGTAGTGTAAGAGGATTTATCTTTTAATTTACATTAGTATTGGTTTAATATCTTCAAGCCTACATTTTCCATAGAGTACTCTGAAATTTACCTAATATTTAGTTACATATATTCTTGTCATGGAAGAACAATATTGTGGAGATTGATGGTGTATCGGACAGAGTGGCAAGATTAGTTATACAACTTAATAGCAGATACCAAATGCAGATAATTCAGGTTTATGCCCCAACAAGTTCTCACAGTGATGAAGTAGTAGAAGATTTTTATATGGATGTACAAAAGGCTTTTGATCAGAGCAAACAACATTTTAAAATTGTTATGGGAGACTTTAATGCTAGAATTGGTAGACGGATGAAAGATGAAATTGCTGTAGGTAATTTTGGTTATGGTAATAGAAATGAGAGAGGACATAGACTTGTGGAGTTTGCAGAAAAAGAAAAACTTTATATTATGAATTCATTTTTTGAGAAAAATGTTAAAAGGAAATGGACATGGAAGCATCCAAATGAAGGTACAGCAGAATTGGATTATATTTTGACTAACAGAAAATACATATTTCAAGATTGTAATGTTCTTAATAAATTTAACACAGGAAGTGATCATCGATTAGTAAGATGTAAGTTACGTGTTAATGTAAAACTAGAGAGACAAAAATTATTAAGAAAAACAATATTTAGAGTTGATATTCCTAATCTTCAGAAACATTCTAATGAATTTAAATTAGAACTTACAAATAGGTTTCAAGTGTTAGGAGATTTTGAACATGATTCAGATTTGAATGAAATTAATATGAAAATAACTGATACACTTTTAAAAACTGCAAAAAACATAGCTGGTAGAAAAAAGCAGCAATTGACTAATAAAATTTCTACTGAGACTAGAGAATTTATGAAGAAAAGAAGGAATATGAAGATGTACAAAAATGATGTATTAAAAAGAATTGAATATCTCGAATTTTGTAAAATGGTACAGAAAAGAGTTGAAAATGATATAAGAAAGTATAACTGTGAAATAGCAAGGAAAGCTGTAGAAGAAAATAAAAGTCTCAAAAATGTTAAACAACATTTTGGTATTGGTAGGAAATTTATATCTGCAATAAGAAAAAAAGATGGAATTATTACTAAAATGAGAGATGACATCATGAAATTGGTAGAAGATTTTTATCAAGAATTATATAGTAATAAAGAACAAGAACCTCCTATATCTATTACATCTTCTGAATTGCCCAGAATTTTAAATGAAGAAGTGAGACATGCAATTAAGTGTATGAAGAAAGGAAAGGCTCCAGGAAATGATGGAATTATAATTGATATATTAAAAGAAGCAGGTGAAGAAATAGAAACAATTTTAGCAAAGTTATATACCAAATGTCTAAATGATAAAGATGTACCGGAAGATTGGAAGAATGCAGTAATAATATTAATATTTAAAAAAGGTGGTAAAGAAGATATTAGAAATTACAGACCTATCAGCCTTTTATCAGTTTTATATAAAATTTTTACCAAGATAATTACAACTCGTCTACAGAGAACCTTGGATTTCCACCAACCAAGAGAACAAGCTGGATTTAAAAGTGGTTTTAGTACAATAGATCATATCCAGGTATTGAGAGAAGTCATAGAAAGGACAAATGAATATGAGTTGTCATTATGTTTTGGATTTGTAGATTATGAAAAGGCATTCGATTCCATACACATTTCTTCAGTGATTAAAGCATTGGATCATCAAGGTATAGATCCAGGATATTGTCATATTTTAAAGAATATTTATAAAAATGCAACAGCAACAATTAGATTACATAATGATACTAGAAAAATCAACATTGAGAAAGGTGTAAGACAAGGTGACTCCATATCTCCAAAACTCTTTACAGCAGTGCTGCAAGAAGTATTTTGTGGATTAAAATGGGAAACTAAAGGAGTGAAAGTAAATGGAGAGTATTTAAGTCATTTAGATTTTGCAGATCATGTAGTTGTTTTTGCAAATAATGCTTCAGAGCTGCAGGAAATGTTGCAGGAGTTAGCAGATGGAAGTAGAAAAGTAGGACTAAAGATAAATGTTAAAAAGACTAAAGCAATGTTTAATCGATTTGCTCAAAATATGAAAATAAAGATTGATTATGAAGAATTAGAAGAAGTTAACAGTTACAAATACCTTGGTCAGATTATTAATACAGATGGAAACACAATGGAGGAAATTAATCATAGAATTAAACTTGGTTGGAATGCTTTTGGTAGAAATAACTTGATACTAAAAGGAAATATGCCTCTGTGTTTGAAAAGGATGGTTTTTAACAAATGTGTTTTACCAGTTCTTACTTATGGATCTGAGACTTGGACACTTAATAGAAGAGCAATACAGAGACTTCAGACCACTCAAAGGAGTATGGAGAGATGTATGTTGGGAGTAACAAGAAGAGATCGAAAACGCAATGTATGGGTAAGACAACAAACAGGTGTTACTGACCTTATTGAACAAATTAAAAGATTAAAATGGAGTTGGGCTGGACATATTACTAGAAGAGATGATAATAGATGGACAATTGAAATTTTAAACTGGATTCCAAGAGATTGTAAAAGACCCAGAAAGAGACCACATGTGAGATGGATGGATGAAATAAGAAAATGTGCAGGGGTGTTGTGGAGAAGAGAAGCTAAAGATCGGAGAAGATGGATTAAACTTGGAGAGACCTTCATCCTGCAGTGGATTGATAATGGTTGATGATGATGATTCTTGTCAACCTGTATTTGATTAAGAATCTAATAAAATGTGATCTTTTACAAGCTCCAATGAAGCATCAATAGATTTTAACACCTGAATCAAATCTAATATAGATAACTACAAACCTTAGTCATAAGTAGGTATTTAGGAGTTGTTAATCATAGGATAAAATGATAACAACACTCAAATGCACAATAACTGTGAATTAAAAATTATTTTTTTATCTAAGAAAAGTTAATAGAAGATATATTTTGCACCAGATTTTTAAATGCTTAAGGCCATTTTTGACACTAGGTGTAGTCCCAAAAGCATTGCAGTCAGTACCAAGTTATAACCAATCTTAGATAATACTACCAAAATTAATAACATGTTTTCAATACTTTTGCTAGTCTATATAAAAAAATCCATGAAAAAAAGAACAAACAAATTTAACAGAAATAAGCTATAAAAATATTCCCTATATTTTATTCTCAAAATCAATTACTAACTTAACATAAAAAACAAGTACAAGTACTTATCCAATGTACAGTATCAAAATAAATTACTAAACCAAAATAAAATGAAAAAAAAAACATTCAAAAACAATAGAGTTCACTTCTAATCAGCAAATGATCAAAAAAAATTATTAGTGTCATCAAAACATTGTAAGCTTACAGATATATTGAACAAAAAAAATGAAATTTCAAAACAAATATTTTGAGTTGATTAATAATTATCAAATGATAACTGAAAGGTATTAGCATAATTAAAACTTTATTCATAAATTCATAAACTAAAATATTTAACTTTTAAAACATGAAGCAGAATACAAATATACATTTAACAAAAATATGACAATAGAAACGCAAGAATTAATATGCATAAACTAAACTATTTTAATATTACAATTAACAAAAAAACAATAATTCTATATTATTAAAACCATTAATTTGTGTTGATATTAAGTGGCAAATAGATTTTTT
Source organism: Epiperipatus broadwayi (assembly GCA_028023455.1). Taxonomy (NCBI): domain Eukaryota; kingdom Metazoa; phylum Onychophora; class Udeonychophora; order Euonychophora; family Peripatidae; genus Epiperipatus; species Epiperipatus broadwayi. Next base: position 2,662,244 of record JAQFVV010000127.1, on the reverse strand, counting down.
ATTAACTGAAAGCAGGGAAAGTCACAAGCCATAATTCCACATTCTATTGAAAAGAAAAACAAAGATAAGAAAATACTAGTGGGTTCACATTATATTTTATAATGTCATTACAACAAAGTAACTTTTTAATATTTAAAGTGATAAAAATAAAAAAAAATACCCAAATTAAAACAAATTTTAAAATGCTTACAATATTCTTAAAGTAAAATGAACATTGCATCAGTAAAATTCTTATAATGAGTTTGTGGGAAATTTTTATTTTATATTTAGTAACTACTTGAGCTAGGGAGAGGGAATAGAATGGATGTGTAGATTTGTTGTTATGACACAAAACAGTTCATATCTTTAAACTCTACTTATAAAGTGGGAAAAAATAACAAAATAAAGTTTTGTTAACTAAACAAAAAAAAATTATACTTTTTTTATTTTGTAAATGTTATTTATTAGTTAATTAATTTTTTTTTAAAAAAATTGATGTAATTGTTTTGTTTGTTATAATAGAAACAAATATCTTTAAATGTTTTTGATATATATATTAAAGGTGTAACTTTAAGACTATGCACCTAGATGTGACAGTAGGGACCTCTACAATTCTTAATACAAGATTAACAACTTTAAAAGACATAGGTGACCAACCTTGTCTTTTAAAATCATTAATCTTGTGTTAAGATTTGTAGAAGTCCCTACTGTCATATCTAGGCACGTAGTCTTAAGGTTATAGCCTGTAATGAGTATGCACTTTACAAATTATTAATTATAAATGTTTTTTGTAAAAATATGTTTCAGTCTTTATCATTGTGCAATGGTGTTGAATGTGTATACCATATATAAAACCTTGGTTTGAATGGATAATGAAGAAACTGGACATTTTTTTCATCTAGCTTCAGGTTTATCTGAACAACAAACAACTTAGCTAAATAAACAATTAGCTAAATAAACAATGCCATTTGTTAAAAGAGTGCTTAGCTATTTTTAGTAAGGATAGAAAATACTTTAAAGCTTCATCATTCAAAAACTGTCAAACATCTTTTCCTTCACTGCTTTTTATGATGGTTCATTTGAGAAGTTTTTATCATAACATTAAGCTAATTAAAGGCTATTTTATCTTATTTTTAACATGCACACTTATGTATATAAGAAAGTTGTCTAATGGATTTGATGCTAAAATAAATTACATATAAAAAAATAAATAAATAATGGCAAAATATATCGAGTTAATCATTTGACCATAGTATCCTATTGCCTAATTACTTCATCTGTGTTCAAGCTGAAACTTCATATGATTTACATACCTTTTAGTAGTTAAACATCATATATATGAAAACATGTTAAAAATAAATAAATATTTTCACTAAATATTGAAAAAATAACATAGAAAGGAGAGACACAACTAATACAGATTACTCCTAAATATTAACAAATATTACTCATTTAATTAATTTTCTCTATCTAACTTAAAGATGAGAACTTAGTATATATCACATACATAAATAACAAACTTTATAGATATAATAAACACCTCCACACTACCCTATTCTTTTCAAATTCATATAAATAAAGATATAATAAAAGACAAATGATCCTCAAGATGCATTTTGTGCTGAATCAGAACTCATCAATTATAACTCTAAAAATCATTTTTATCACTACAATTTCTAACTTAATAAATAATAATTATTGATCACATATAAATAAAATTAATAATAAAGAAATAGTGCAAATGAGACAATTATTGATACTATTTTATTTAATTATAAATAACAAAGTTTGGGCCTCATTTTTAATTTTTTTTTTAAATTTCAAAATGTTTTACAGAATTTCAAGTCATAATAACGTCAAAAACACATATAATCAAGAAGTATAATGAATTATGTATTAAAATATTTATACACATAAGTATTAACAATAATATTTTATATAAAAAAAAAGATAAATAAAACATGATTTAAAAAGTAAAGACAAATTAGAGCATAATCGTAATAATTCAATGATATTGTTTTTTCAGTTGATCACTTGATAAACTCGACGTTCCTCCCATGCAAAATCAAAAATTTGTAAATATTTACTGTAAAATTGAGTTTTTTTTTTGTTTGTTTTTGTTTTAATATTTGGCTGCATTCTGCAGTAAATAATTGCACTTTATCCAATCTTATAATTTGTTATCAAAGAGCATATTCGATTCATTTCATTTATTCTTTGCAATTAAATAAAGTTCGAAAATATATCTTGTAAACAACATATTATTAAGACAATTTGTCAAAATAATATTATCAACAAATTAAAAAAAATTCTTCTTTTTCTTTTCAAAAACTTTATTTTCTATATCAATACTGAACATACATATATATAATACCAACTCCAATGTTTCTACTGTTTTTATCTTCTTACAGTCATTTTCAAGGATCTGTAACAACAACATGAAATACATATTTATAAATAAATGTCAATTACATAAGTGCCTTCATCTTACATTAACATAAACAGTAACAAACATATTAATCTTACATAATTATATTTTACATAAATATACTCATCTTACATCAACACAAACATCTCTCTCCCACGACTATTTTTTATTACACTTCCTTTTACATTATTTAACTACAAATCTTAAAATCATCCAAGAAACTTTTTATACAAATTTAAAAACCAACCTAATTTCAAATGACCTCCTCTTTTTTAAAAACCTTTCTCTAAACTATATTCTTAATCTATAGCTTTAAATGTATATAAAACAAATATCTTTATATATAAAACTTTTAACAATTTACCTAAACTCATTTAAAAAGAAGAATTTTTTTTTTAATTTGTTGATATTATTGGAGAACATATATATTTTAAAAGAAAAAGTGATTGTACATTTGTTGTGTTATAATATATGATAAATAATATTAAAAAATATTTACTTAGTGTAACAGCAAACTTTATAATATTCTAAAATTTTTTTTTTAAAATTCTTTATGAACAATAAAAATAAATATAAAATAGAATCTTTGAATACAAATATAATTTATATACTTGGAGTTTAGATATAATTACAAGTGATTTGAACACAGTTTACCCTATCTCATACAACTAATATACATGACAACACTCATGTAAAAAAGATAAATGATCTCCAATATATGTATTTTGTGCTGAAGCAGCACTCATCAATTGGTCCAGAGCATCATCTTCCACAAGTATATATAATCAGTGCTCAGTTTATATACTAAGATAGCAAATCTTCAAATTTTACTGGACAGGCTTCAATCTACTCTTTTCAGCAATCCATATAATAATATTGGTATCAACAAGGGATTTGAATATTCCATCATCAGATTTTCAATGATATGGATGGCTAAAAAATTGGAGGATGGAGTAGATTAAAACCTATCCGTTAAAGTTTGAAGATTTGCTATTTTAATATAATCTGAGCACTGATTGTATATATATATGCATAAGATACGATCTGGACAAACTGATGGGAGTTGGTTCAGCACAAAATATGTGTATTGGCAATCATTTATCTTGTGTGTGGTCATGTGTATAAATTGTAGGAGATAGAGTGGATAGCTGAAGAAAGCTTAAAAGTGTTGTTCAAATCCCCTATAATTACATAAAATGGAATTACAAAACTGAAACACTCTCCAATCATAGAAAGATAGAATGTTGTAAATAAAACATTAACATTAAACATAAAATTAAAAAAATGTAGATCATATAACTACCAATCCAGATATAATTTGTACTAAAAGCAATCCATTTAATAAAATAAATATTGATTATTTTCCCTTGATATTAACACTATTTTTACCTTTTATTTTACAAATCTTTTGGTTTGATTTTAAAAGTCTATAAATTTAAAATGAATGAGCAGAATAAAAGAATAAGGCAGAAGAAAGTCAAATTTATTGAACTCAAAATAAAATGCAATGGCTTAAGTAATTTCTTGTTAAAATCTATTAGAAATATTTCGTGATTATTTTTGAAGATAAGTAATTTTATGCTCATTTTATTTTTTACATGAAAATTCAGTTATGAGGAAGATAAACAGAAAAAAAATGGTATAGTGTTATTAAAAAAATTAATGAAAAGTTACAGTCAAGCAATACTAATTTAAACACCTGTTCACAAATTATAACTTAATAGTAAAAAAATCTATATGCTTTAAAAAAAAATAGAAATATAACATGATTAAAGGCAAGTATGAATTAGTCTTTAGAAAGTCATAAAAAGATAAAATAAGAAATGCGATTCACACTTCTTCATCCAATTGCATTTTTTTAAATATCAGCATATTAAAAATATTACCTATTATTCCAACAGACTAGAAAACTGTAAAACCATCATTAATTATAGAAAGAGTATTCGATAGGAATGCATCGGTTTCCGTTATGTTGCTTTTGGCAACAATAGAACAGTTTTAAAAGTACATATTCATTTATTAATAACTATAGATTTTTTTCTTTAAAATAATTATATATAGTTGTTATAACTGAAAACCTTTACGATAATGCAGTAACAGTTTACAAAGTAAAAATTATTAAGAATGCAAATCAGATATTTTATTTTATTAAATGTTAGGTAAGTAAATTAAAGCATCCAATATTCGATAGTTGTTTTCTAGTGAAGACAGTGTTTCTTTTAATTTAAATATTGACTTAAGAACTCTTTCTGATCATCATGAAGCCAATGTTTAACGCTATTATTTTTATTAAAGAACCAATGATTGCGAAATTAGAGAAGATTTCTAATTGATTGTTAACATTAATTATACATAAACAATTGTAAAATTTTAATAAGTTTAAATAATGGAAAAATAAGACATAAAATTAAAATTGAAATCCATTAGCAAAAAAAGGTAAGTTGTTAGATTTCTAATTGAAAAAATGTTTGCAATAATGGAACTTTAAGCTCCAGTCTTTATAATGTAAGTCTTCCATGCAATAATTGAGTGTGCTTTTAATGGAGTTTCATTTTCACTTTCTCCAGATCGTGAAAAAGGTCAGTTACCAATTATACAAGATCTCATCAATGAACAGCATTTTTACTTCTTATACTTAAACATCATATAATATCATGAGCAAACATTTGATCATATCATGCCCACAGCACACATTTTATACGTTTATGAATAAAATTAATGACAACTGATTAATGAAGAAATATATTTATTACCATAACCATTTTTACCTTAATACATCCTACTAATAATATAGCAACATTCATCAATTTGTTTTGATCCCTTCACCCAAAATTCAAAGCAACACTGTTTTGTATTTATTTTATTATTATTATTACATTATTTTGTTTGGTAATTATTTCTAAATTGTAATAAACTATAAAATATTTTTACTATAAAATCTTAAGAATCTCATGCATTAAATGACTGATTTATTTTTTGAGTTATATGTTAAAAGAATATATAAGTTCAAAAACGAGTTTTCTAAGAAATTTGTTCTCTATATTTGAGTAGACTGGAAGTAAAGGTAAAGAGTTATTATAATAAGCAAGGCATTCTAATAAGCTTCTAAAATATCTTTTTTAATTAGAGATAATTATATTTTATAAATCCTAGATCCTTTATCTTTTTCACATGTGTGTGATCATGGGTATCAGTTGAATGATAGAATGAATAGTTGAAGTGAGCTTGGAAATCTGTGTTCAAATCCTCTAGAATTACATTTAAACTCCAAGTATATGAACTATGCTTGTATTTCAAATATTAAATCTTAGAATTTGTAAATATTTTACATATTTCATTCTTTGCATTTATTCTTGCAGTTAATTAATATAAAGTTTTAAAATATATCTTGAAGACGATATATATATAAAATTTTGTTAATTTGTCTAACTAGTATCAAAATTTTTTTACTTAGCACCGAACTTTAAAACATTCTAAAGTATTTTTTCTAAATTCTTTATGAATAATAAAATAAACATAAAATGGAATAATAAAACTGAAATACTCTCCAATCATAGACAGATATAATGCTGTAAAAAGAATATCATTATTAGATTTAAAATAAAATGCCATTAAAGAACCTATAACTATAAATCCAAATATAATTTGTACTAAAAGCAATCCATTTAATAAAATAAATATCGATGATTTGTCCTTGTTATTAGCATTATTTTTATTAAAAATCTGTCGGTTTGGTTTTAAAAATCTGAAAATTAAAAACAAATTTAGAATGAATGAAGAGAATAAAGGAATAAAACAAAACAATGTCATATTTATTAAACACAACATCAAAGACAACGGTGTAAACAATTCCTTATTAATATCTATCAGAGATATTTTGCAATTATTATTGCAGACAAATAATTTGATGATTATTTTATCTTTCATATGAAAATTTAGCAAACTAGTTACAAGAATGGTAATAAAAATTGTTGCTTTTATTCTATGTGGAGTAAACCAAGATTTATAATTATGAGGACGGTAAACAGAGAAAAATCGGTATAGTGTTATTAGAAAAATTAATGAAAAGTTACAATCAACTAATATTAATTCAACCACAATAAAAAAATTTGTAACATAATAATAAAGAAAATTACTTGTCTTATAATAATAGAAATAAAACATCAGTAAGGGCCAGAGTGAATTAGTCTTTAAAAAGTCGTAAACTGATAAAGTAAGAAATGCAATTTTCATTTGTTCATCCAACTGCATTTTTTTAAATACTAATATATTTAAAATATTTCCAATTATTCCAATGGACCACACAATTGGAAAACCATTCTTTATTAGAGAAAGTATATTTGGAAGTAATACATAAATTTCAGTTGCATTGTTTTGAGAAATAGAAGAACAATTTTGAAAATACATATTTAATTTAATAATATCTTTTAAATCTTTTTATTCAAAGATAATAATTACTTGTATAATTTTTATAATTGAAAACATTTATGATAATCAGAAAACATTTTAGAGCTTAAAACAGTATAAATTATTAAAAATGTAAATCTCACTAAAGTTTCTATTATTTGAATAATTTGAATCAATATCAAATAACATACCTCTATTAAATGTTGTGTAACTGCTTTTATTTAGTAAAGAGAGTATTCCTTTTAACTTAAATATTAGATTAAAGACTTTTTCTGATATTCACAAAACCAATGTCAGAATGGTTTGTATTTAAAACATTGTTAATCAATGTTCAAAGCTGTTATATTTATAGTAAAAGCAATGATTCCAATAGAAAAGTTTCCTAACTAATTGTTAATAATGATTATAAATAAACAATTGCAAAACTTTAATTAGCTTAAATAGTGGGAAATTACGACGTTAAATTAAAATTTATGTCCGCCAAATAAATGTCTTTTATAGATTTCAGATATCAAATAAACTAAAGTTTGAGTTTATACAGTATTTAATATTTTCTATGGAAACTTGTAGAGTTTATATTTGAATATTTAATGTCAGTAAAAGAAAATTATATTTTAAAATTGTTTTCTATAAAACTATTTTTTATTTATATTATCTAATATTCAGTATTGCTTATAAATAATAATTTCTTAAACTGTATGACAATGCTTTTCTATTTATTGAAATAGCTAAAATTTAAATTTTAAATTTGCAATTAATGTTGTAAACTTAATTATTCTCGTGAAAGTTGTTCATGTAAGAATAAACTTGTTTTAAGTAAAGTTTCATTCTCACTCTGTTCAGATCAATGATAGCCTACGAATTATCAAGTGTTATAAAGATCTCCTGATCAATAGTCATCCTAGTGTTCAAATAACACATAATCACTTACGCAACCATTTGATCATTATTTATTTTAATAATGTTATTATTATTGTAATGAATTTCAATGGCTTTGATGTTCCTTTACTGCAAATTGAAGACAGTATAAAAAATGAACCACGTATTCGTTTTAGCCTTTTGTGAGGAAACATCAAAGCTTTTAAAATTCTTTATATTTATGACTTTGAATAAATATAAAATATTTATGACTATTACTCTATTTTCTTCTTTAATAGTGAATAGAGTTCTCCACTTGTATTTTTATCAATTTGGATTCAGACAATTATTGCTGTTAAAAGAAAATGTACCTGGTAACTTAAGACAATGTTTAATAATTACTATTAGTATCAATAAAGGTTCTAATTCTACAAAAAAATTATAGAAAGAACAAAAAATAAAACTCTAAGCTGCCTAAGATTAATTCTACAAACCATTATTTGAATTACAAATTATCTATAAAATCTCATAATGGTTAATCAGTCTGTTTATTTGATATTTTACACAATGTTTTTTATAAGTTTTTTTGATGAATTCTTTTATATTCAACACATTGTTTAACTGTATCTCTTCAGTGTATTATATCCTTAGTTGTATAATCCAATGATAAGTAGGTCCTAGTTGTATTTTTATTTCATCATCTAATATGCAGATTAAATATCTTTTAGAAAAATTTAATTTATTTAAATATTCCAAATACATTTAACTGTTAATAATAGCACATTAAACAGGCTATATACACAGAATTCTTCCAAAAAAATCAAGGAATGGCTATGAGCTCATCACTGTCTCCCCTGATTACCAATATTTACATGGAAAAACCATAGCCATAAAAACTACTCCACATCTACCTAAAGTTTGGCTTCGCTATGTAGATGATATATTTGTTGTATTGCCACATGGTGAAGCACTGCTACAAACTTTCTGGAAACACATTAACAACATATCCCTTTCAATTAAATTTACAATAGAATCAGAATTGGCATTTTAGATGTTCTTATGACAAGACTCCTTCATGGCAAAATCAAAACTATAGTTTACCAAAAACCTACACATACAGAAAAATACCTAGCCTATACATCCAATCACACCAGAAACACTAAACGTGGAGTTATACTATCACTATGGAATAGAGCAAAAGGACATTGTGATATAATTGTATATTAATAAACTTGCATACCTGTATACTCATGTGCCCCTGGAAAAAATGCTGAAATATATTTTCATAATTACAGTTTATAAAAACATAGCGCTATATAAAATAAATGTCTTATTTATAATAAATAATAGTAATAAAATAAATAAAAATATATTACATAAACGGCATTTTTTAAAGAAATAATAATACATTAATTTTAAAGATTTATATTTTGTTTTTAAATAAAATTTGTAGCTGTCCTGGAATGTTTGTCCCACATTGCTTTGAAACAAAACACATGGGAAACCATAAATATTGTAAAAGAGAATCCATAAGGACTTACAAGTATATTTTAAAAGTTCTTTCAATTTATTGTTCATAATAGTTGTTTACTAATAGAAACAATCAGATAAAGTCAATTAGCAGTTTTTTGGAATCTTTAAATAAGTTTTGAAGCAATTAACTTTTAAGAATTTCTTTTAAAACAGGCAAAACTCTCCATACGATAGAGCCACTCTCAAAATATTTTGTAGATTAACTTAATTGTTATTATGAGTGCTTAAAGTGCACAAGAAATTTCAAATTATAAACATCCAGGTTGAGGTTAAGATGAACAGAAATCTACACAGGCTACACATATGCTTTTTACACATTTGTTTCCATCTTTGCCTGTACTTTCCAGAAATGTAAATTTTATTTTTCTATGATAAAAAATAAAAATTGTATAATTTTTGTGATCAAGTACATTGAATTTTTTTGTCTTTCTCTCATTTTTTTGAGTTACTGGAGAACATTGCAGCATGAAAAATATATTGGTAAAAAATTTTATTTTTGCTGTTGTATTTTGAAGAAAACGTTATGGGGGCCTAATGGTAAATATTTTTATTTTTCTATATTTTTTTTAGTTATTATTTTATTATATGTTTTTAATTATTATTTTATTATTTATTTTTTAATTATTATTTTATACATATATATATTTAATAAAAAATGTATGAAAACATTACTAATGAAACTAACATATAAAAAAGATTGTGCTTATCTGCATTTTTTCTATGATGTGAGCTTAAGTCGAGTAATTTGAATTAATTGATGAGATAAAAATAAATATATTTTGAAAATATAATGACCTGATTTAGATTTTTTTATAATTTTTTGTCTACATTTTAATAATAGTAAAAATAAGCAAATGCTGAAAGTAATGATTTTGTCAGTACATAAACTTAGGCCGATTATAGACTATTACAATATAAATTGCAAAGCTGCATATTTTTTAATTATTATTTTATTTATATATATTTGATAAAAAATATACAAAAAAATTATTATTGAAACTAATATAAAAAATAGCTCATGATTGTGTACATTTATATCGCAAATTATATGCATTTTTTGATATGATGTGAATTTTGGTCAGTATTTGAATTAATTGATATGAGATAAAGTTGAACATATATTGGAAATATAATGACCTGATTTAGATTTTTCTATTCTTGTCTGTATTTTAATAATAGTAAAAAATATGCAAATGCTAAAAGTAACAATTTTGACAGAATAAATATATATAAATTACAAACTTATGTACATCAAGCTTAACTCTGTAATAAATTTAGTTTTTCATTCACTTTTTATTTTATTTTATTATTTTATTTTGTATATAGTGACTATTTTAAAAGTACTTTTTAATAAATTACAAACTGTATTGAAGTTCTTTATTATAATTTTTAAATTATACTAATTATTGATCAATATTAATTACTTGTTATAAGGGACATTATTAGGAATGTCTTATACATTGCAAACCCCTGTATAAAAATACATTTTGAAAGACTACTGAGAAAAATGAAAGGTACTAATGTCTTCATTCTATGAAGTTTTCAAGTGATGGATTACCTTAGGTAAGTGTTATTATATACCAAATTTTTAGAAATTTTATGATGAATTCAACTAACCTACTAACAAAACAATAGTTTTAAGTTGTGTGCATGATAATTTTGAATTTATAAAATAATATGAAAATAATTATTAGAAATATTAACTTTTATTCTATTTTTTATTACTTTAAATATCAATAACTATATTGTTTTCAACTTAATTACATTCTTTGATGTTTTATAAACTTAATTCATGATAAAATTTGTGACTTAACATAATTTTTTAAATATTTAATATGGCCACTTCAGCAGTGAAACAGCACATATCTGCACATTAAGTGATTTTGATATACTCTGAACTAGACAACTATGCATATTCTTCCTTTGAAATCTGGGAATAATAGAGACTAAATATAGTAGTAATGAGGTGAGTATATGATTATAGTTTGATGCATGTTTAAGTATTAATATCTCATCTCCCAGGAATGAGATTGAAGTAGGCATGGGTATATATATTTAGAAATCCTGGAGAAACTGTTTTACCCACTGTGATGACCTAGCTAACATACCATCAGATAAGGTCAAGACCCATTCCATTACAGTAATAAATTAAATTAGTTTTGCATGTAAGATGACTTTCAAATCTGAAGTTTTTATTACTCTTGAAATTAGTTTTAAATTAAAAATTCTAGTTAGAATATAGTTTGTAATATTTATAAAAACACTGTAAGTATTAAACTATAAAGACAAATAATTAGGTGAAATGTGGACTCTACAAGTATTATTATATAAAAAAGTAGTTAGTGTGTTATGTGTACAAAATTATTAATATTATATAAATAAAAATAGTTAGAAAAAGATAACTTACTTTAATGATATAAAGAAAAGTAGTTTCGTTATTATTTGAAGAGCAGTAGTTAAAATATATCAATTAGAAGATACACCTTCAAGTGTTAATGAAAGAAAAGTAATAGTTAGAATGTAACAGTTAATTGAACGCAAAAATATTATTATATGAAAAGAAATAGTTAGAAGGTAGGCTAATTAGAAGAATTTAAAACTGTTCATATTTTATTTAAGATATAGTGCAAATTGTAACCGTTGAGATGTGTCAAAATATAAATATATATGTGATCCAGTTGGAGTTGAAGGAATTAAAATTGAAAAATACAAGGTATAAATAAAATAAGAAATAGATTTAACGAAATTATTTTCTTTTTGCTTTTTAAACATAATATATAATCATGATATCAGTACTTATGTTTTCTATCACGTTATAAACATATATTCGTTTCTTTTTAATATTCCATGGTATGAAAAGTATGTTACACATTAAAGTTTAATTATTTATTTTGAATAGTATTATATTCTGTTTGTATTTTCTGTTTGAAAATAAATATTACCACACTGATGAATATGAATGTCAAACAAACATTAAAATATTGATTATTATTAAGCTTAAAAAATAACATTTTCAATAAGAATCTAATAACAATATATCTACACCTCTATACAATATAATACGAAAGCCCCATAAACACATTAGCCAATTAAAATAAAATTTTATGACTTCATGATCTAGAACAATATTGTCCAAGTGATTTTTATCATGCACTATAAAGTAAAAAAAAAATCTTCATTGAAAAGAAACAATAATTATAAAGCGAAAATAGTTTAAATATATATAATATAAGGGACATGAATTCAGACTTACAAACTCCTTACAAGTATCTAATCCATTTTATATAATCGATACATGTGAACACATATATGCAAAAAATATAAATGTTCTCCAATATATGTATTTTGTACTAAAGCAGCACTCATCAGTTGGTCCAGATCATCATCTTCCACACAAATACACAATCAGTGTTCTGTTAATATTAAGATAGCAAATCTTTAAACATTAATGGATGAGCTTCAATCTTTTCCACTTCCAGATTTTCAGTCATCCATATTATTGAAAATCAGAAGCTGGAACACTCAAAGACCTTGATGATGCCAGTCTGATCCCTCACACATAGGATCTTAATATGTCCATTTAATTATACAGAAGAGAGATAGGCAGAATAAAGATAAATATGTAATATTTAAATACAAGTATACTTTCAATACTGAACTTAATGTAATTATAAGGGACTTTAAGTCAGACTTTCAAACTCTTGACAGCTACTTAATCCTTCTTATACAACTGATACACATACATGTGAAAAGCATAAATATCCAATATACATATTTCATGCTGAAACAGTACTCATCAGTCCAGATCAACATCACCCACATATATATAATCAATTTATATTAAGATAGTAAATCTTCAAACTTTAATAAATGAACTTCAATTTTCTTCACTCTCCAATTTTTTAGTCATCCATATCATTGGTAATATAAAGATGAAAATCTGTTGGGATTTGAAAGTTTGAGTTCAAGTCCCTTATAATTACATTAACTTTAGTACAGAAAATATACTTTTATTTAAATATTTCACATGTATTCTGCCCATCCCTCTTCTGTATAATAAAATGGATTAAGGTACTGTGTGTGAGGGGTCAGACTGATGTAAGGTTAGCATGAATATGTCATCATCAAGAGCTTTTAAAATTTTATCTTCAGATTTTCCATGATATGGATGGTTAAAAAGTTGGAGAGTGGAAAAGATTAAAGCTTATCATTAAAGTTTAAAGATTTTATATGTTGATTTAAATTGAGCATTGATTGTATATATGTGTGAGATAATGATCTGGACCAATTAATGAGTGCTGGTTCCACATGAAATATGTATATTGGAGATATTTATCTTTTCCCACATGTTTTTGGTCATGTGTATTGGTTATATAAGATGGGTTGGATGACTGTAGGAAGTTTTATAGTCTGCTTTAGTCCCATATAGTTACATTAAGTTATTGTAACTGAAAAAATAGATAAAAAGATTCTTTTTAAATGCTTCATGGATTTGGAAGCCAAATTATAATGCACTAATGTGGGAATGAGAAAGAAAGAATAAATTGATTCTTGAAATGATAGTAGGTATAAAAAATTTCTTTATTCAAATTCATTGTAGGATCTTTACACCTAAATCATAATTGTACAAAAGATGGCTTGTAAATTAAATACTAAATAACTAGAGAACAAGACACTTTATCAGTTATGTGTGAAACTCTAATGGTAAGTAATATAAAAATTTGGTAGCCTTTGAAATGATATCCTGCAACTAAACAAATCAGACTCCAAATAGTAATGAAAAGTGTATGTCTAATTTTATTATCTTTATATTTAATTTACTTACTTTGGATTTTAGTATTAAAAATTCACTAATGAGACTTGACAACTTGCTAAATATAAACTAGAAACAAAGGGAATATTTTATTGAAGTTAAACTAAATTTACAAACCAACTAAATATAAAGAATTTATTTAGTATTTTAATTCATTACTGTTAAATAATATAGATGTTGATTAAGATTTGTACAAGTAATCAGTAGCATTTTAATATTCTCAGGGTAGAATAATTATACTATCAAAATCAGGTATTGCACTATGACCCACATATACAGATAAGTGGTGTTTGCCTGAAGGTTTGTGATGATAGTATTTTAGTTGTATTTATATATTGGACAATTTCGATCATCTAATATAAGAACCCCTCACAACAGGTGAATACAGAAAATTGGCAAAAAAAATTTATACCGAGTATAATTGCATTACTCAGAAAGCATTGCAGGTGCTTTAGTGAATCTGAAAAAAGTAAACTAACATCATACTTTAGCAAAAATTGTCATCTTTATGATCTATCTAAAATCCATAAGGATCATGGTCTATTAAGACCTATTGTTAGTTTTAGGAATTCGCCTTGCTAAAATATGTCAAGATTTCTTGTCAAAGTTCTTAGTCTTTTGGCATGCAAGAACCAGTTTTTTGTCAGGAATTCTAGACCCTTCACAGAATTAATCAAGAATATGAAAATTTAACAAACTAATATATTTGTAATCTTTGATGTAGAAAGTTTATTCATAACTATATGATGTGAAGAAAATTGTCTATTGTAAAAAAAAGATTAAATTGATGATAATAGTTACATTCTTCATGACAACTGCCTACTTTCAATACAATATAGAATTCTTCCAACAAAAATATTTACATGGAAGAATATAAAACCATATCCATAAATACAATTCCATATCCACCTAATGTTTAGCTTCACTATGTTGATGATACATTTGTTGTATGGCCACATGGTTATTTAAATGTTATTTAAATGTGCTACAAACTCTCTAGAAACACATTAACCTCATATTCCTTTCAACTAAATTCACAATAAAGTCAGCACAAGAACAAAAATTGTCATTCTTAGATGTTCTTGTGACAATACTCTCTTATGGTGAAATCAAAACCACAGTTCCACAAAAAGTCTACACATGCAGTAAGAACACATACAGCCAATGACATCAGAAACATAAATCATGGGGTTATTATAATACTATGGAAGAGAACTAAAGTCATTTGTTTAGAAAACAGAAATTTGGAAAAAGAAACAATCAATATAGAACAAACTCTTATGAAAAATGATTATTTATCAGCTGTTTTTAAAAAAACTTTAAATAGACAATAAAATGAACCATCACCCAAAAAAACCAACTATTGGTATGGTAATGTATATACCTATCAAAAATAACAAACAAAAAAATCTGAAATCAGGATAACATCAGCAGCTTTCCAGAGCTATACTATACTATGAGGAGTTTTAACATCTATAACAGCTAAACTTTAAATGCTGAAAAGCAAAAACTGCATCTATGAAATACAATGTGAGTGTGGAAGAATGTATACTAGTTAGATTAATTGACTCATTGAAAAGTGCTTTCAAGAACATAAACTGATTATTAGAATAGAGAAAACAGATATATCTAAGATAGTAGACTATTTATGTACCAATGAACATATGTTCAATTGGACAAATACAAAATATTGGATAGAGAGGAAAAGTACAAAGAAGAAAAGTTAAAGAAACTGCTCATATGACAATGATAAAAAATCTCATAAGTCTACCTAGTGTGACTATGCATAATGTATGGAAATCACTAATCAATTTTGCTCCTACAAAAAAGTGAAGAAATCAATAGGAATCTTATAGATAAGTCTATGAAATTTTTACTGAGTGTTACCTTTGGCAGGAAGGCTCATTTGGTTAGAGTGTTACCTTAAAATTCAATACTTAAGCATCTAATGGCCTAAATATTCCTCATGCTAATACTGTCACTGGTATGTCAGAAATACTTGAAGAATATAGGAGGATATCTCTTGAAATATTGTGCATAAACTAACCTGTGTGTTATTACTAACATTTGAATGTATTTGGAATATTTAAAGTTAAATTATTTTACTTATATTAGATGATGGAAATAGTCCAATATATAAATGAAATATGAGTGATATGATTGTAAAACAGACATAAAAACAATACAGGAAGTAACTTTAAATAAAATAATTGGTTTATCTTTTATGTATAACTATTTTTATCGCTCTTTTTTAGAGTGACTATAAAACTCATGTTGAATGACATTTGCTGTTGATATATTGCTTTAAATTGCATTTATTTTTAAATGAAGATCATTTATGTCCTAAGATTAAATAAACTTGCTAACATCTAAATAATTTGAGATCAGAGATTTGTTCTTTGCAATTACATTATTTTTTTAATTTAAAAAAATTAACAAAATTGTCTTCAATGTATATTACATATATCGATTGCCTCTAAACTACAGTTGCATTTTCTGTGATACTCAAATATGAATAATCGGTTAAAATAATCCATTTTATTTAATTAAGAGTCTTTAAATAAGATAAAAGCACTACTACATCTATCTGAATCATGCTTAACTTTGTAAAGTATAATAAGATAAGTTATCATCACATTGTAGTGGCTTTGTTAGGTACTTTTTCACAATAAGTGCTTATAATCATTACATTTATCTCTATGATTATACATATATAAACTTATATATAAAATATAATAGCAAACCTTTTCAAATATATCTCATGATTACAGAATGACTGCAAGTTATACACAAGTATATATATATGTTAATTCTAATATTTTTACGGATAAAAGATATCATATTATTATTACTATTTGTGGGATATTCCGTGTAGTGAAAAAGCTAAATGCTGACATTTCAGTACAATATCAAGTACCTTCCTCAGAGCATCCTCTTTCTCAAATCATAAGAATGCATGTGAGATTTAAAATCATTTTTATCGTTTTCTTTCTCCTCATATTTAAATTCTATTGGTTGAGAAGTTTTAAAATGTATTTTCTCTTCCAATAGCTTCTTCCAAATGTTGTTAATCTTCTTTAATCCACACCTTTCATTTTTGCTCTTGGGTCTTTTAAAAATCTCTATAGCTTATCTTAGCAATCTCTGGTCATATTGTTCAATTTTTGCTAAAATATTTGTTTTTTCAAAATTGATATCATGATTTGTTAATTTTATATGAGAATAAATAGCTGATGAATTGGATTTTTCTCTGACTGCCAGAATGTGTTCTTCCTTTCTAATATTTATTCTACAATTAGTCTGTCCAATATATGTATGTGAACAGCCCCTAGATGGAATTTCATATACACCATGACACTCCAAAGCAATTTTATCTTTAGGAAGTGGAAATATTTCACTAATTTTTTATAAGTAGTGTAAATTGTGTGAATATTATTATTTTTTTAAATGTTACCAATTTTATCAGTTACTCCTTTTATATATGGCAAAATTGTCTTAATTTCTGATGTATCAAAATCTTTTTTCTTTTTATATGTATAAGCCCTATTAATAATGTTGTAATTAAAACCATTATGAAGAAGCATTTTATTAGTAGCAGAAGAGTCCTGGTGAAAATGGCTATCATCAGAAAGTCTCTTTGTTCTATCCAATAATGTCTTTGCCACTGAAAATAGTTGTGCAGGATGGTGATGCGAAGAAAAATACAGATACCGCCCAGTGTGTGTTGTTTTTTTATATATACCATGAGATAAAGAACCATCTTCCCTTCTTTCAATCAAAACATCTAAAAAAGGTAATTGATTATTATTTTCTATTTCCATAGTAAATTTAATATTGTTGTGAAACAAGTTTAAAAAATTAAAAAAGTCATCAAGAGCATGCTTACCATGAGGCAAAATAACAAAGTTATCATCAACATACCTCAGGGCATATAGATGGTTTTTTAACTGCTGAAGTCAAAATTTTATTTTCCAAATTCTCCATAATAGCTAGACCTGATGTTTGTTTATACTTCTGCCTACCAAAAACAAAAAATGTATTCGATAAGCAGTGTTCAATCAAAACCACAGCAAAATTAGGCAACTGAATATTTTTTAAAACTTGAATCGTTTCATTTACACGTACACTAGTAATAAGTGAAACAATGTCAAAACTTATCAAAATATCATTCTTAGTCAATTTAATATCCTGGATAAACTCAAGAAAATGATTCACATCTTTAACATATGATGACCTCGTTGTTAAATGCAGCTGTAAAAAAGAAGTCAAAAAAATGAGCTAGTGTCTGTGTAGGTAAACCAACTGCACTTACAATCGGTCTCAATGAAATATCTGGCTTATGAACTTTTGGTAAACCATATAATTTTGGATAAAAAGAAGATTTTTTCCTGGGAGTAAAATCTTTGCTTACTGCCATGGAAAAATCTTTTTATCCAAAATTATATGGTTTATGAAAAGTTCGTAAGGCAGATATTCCATTGAGACCGATTGTAAGTGCAGTTGGATAGTACTAATCATGTACTAACACATTAAGTTACTTCCTTTATGGAAAAGAAAAAAGGTTCAAATATAAGTTTTGAATTTATATATATATATATATAATGTCTAATTTTTTTTCTTTAAGAATTCAAGATGGCCTCTTGGAAAGATTTGTACCTAGATAAGAAAGTTTTTAATATTAAATCAAAGTACTGATAAATTACCAAAATCCATTGCTTTGGAGTTTCTATTGATTAATAGAGATTCTACATTGTTAGATAAAAATTATACTAAAATCTCTATCAATCCTTATTGAAACAGTAAGATATGCCTTACCAATCTTAGTTTCACCTTGCCTTCCTGTTTCCTACCCTCATGCATTATTTAAAACCCTAATTTCATCGTATTGTGTGTGTACTGGGTATATTTACCGAAATCCCGCCTAAATATATACGTCTAATGGGGTGCCTGGGGTTTTATAATAATTAAAATTGTCTTAAACAGTTTTATTTTCAAACTGTCAAGTATATATTACATATATATGCTTGTACAATAAAGTAGTTCACATATTCTCAGCTACACACATACTGCGATAATATTTAAAATTTATGAAAATATTTATTTAAAATTTGTTGTTTTTGAATCTGTTTATTTTGTGATGTTATTTTGTTATAATTATTTGCATTTAATAAATAATATCACTGATAAATATATTCTGGAAATTAAAATCAAAAGAGAGTTTTATAAATATAAAATGTTATTTAGTTTTTCAAAAACATGCCATTTTTCTTTTTAAATTAGTGAGAGTAGGGAAAGAACAATAGTGGCTAATTTTAACTATATTGGCACCAGTTTTACTAGTAGATTTGATAAGATTAAAAACAGTGCTTATGAGCAGATTTAATTAAAAAATGCAGTCCATGTTTTCCAATTTATTAATAACTTAAGGAATGGATTTTACCACCGCAGGGTTAGATTATAATCAGAAAGAGCATATAAATAGGGCTGATTGATTATTACATAGAGTTATTAATTAATCTGCCTGGTTGTGACAGAAGTTATATTTTCTATAATTTTGAAATTGATTTTCCAATAGTTCTCATTTTATTTGTGTTATCGGACTGACTGGCTTGTTTGTGAGTTTAAAACAAGTTTTAAAATTGTTTAACCTTAGAATGATGAGGTAAAGGGCAGTGGGCTGTTTTTCCTTGGGAGCCAGTGCCTTGGCCATCCATCATTCTATCTGATGTTCTGTCACTGCATCATCAAGCCCAACTGAACCAGCCCAAAAAAATGCTGCTCCTGAAATCTACTAACTGCTGCTGCAGAACAACAAACCAAGAAGAATCATAATTTGCTTAAGAACTTATGTTACAAATTTGGAAATGCCCAAGGATGGATTTGAAAGAACAAGGCAATTAAAATCAACCTGACATCTTGGAAACCTTCATGCTATATAGCTAATAAATTTTGTATATTCCTTAATATGTATTTATTCAAGTGTTTTTTTCTAAAGCATGCTGAACTTGTGCTTGGGTTGATTTTCTATATATATTTGTAAATGTCTTATTTAAATGTATTGTAATGAAATATCTAATTAATTTCTTTAGGCAAATGTGAGTTATGTAGGGAAGTTAAATAATGCATGGTTGCCATCTTAGTTTATAAATTTCAAACACGCATTTTCCACCTCCCATCTCTTATATATATTTTAAAGTATTTCTTGCATATAATAACTTTGTTAGAATAAATATTTCTCTAAGTTTTGTTGAGAGTCTGCTGACCATTAAAATATGAAATTTGAGAGTGAGCTATTTCTGCTCTTTGATAAATTGCCCTTTGTTTTACTAAGTGTATTTTAAAATTTAACTGTGTTGCTAGTGAATATGCTTGGGTGCTGGAACCTTACCATTGGCAAAGGTCATCAACGGTTAAATCCATTCCCCTTATTTCACTCCGCGGTTCTCAGTACTGTGCTATAATGGCACATGGGAATTATTTTGCATATGTCCCCACAGTTACGAAGCTCCTGGATGCGGGCCAGGCTTGAGCTGTGAGTGGGCTAGAGATGCCCCAAATAAAAGGTGAAATGCTTATCCAAAGCCAAGACCTTTCCTTCATAATTTATAAAGTTGCATACTCAGAAACTGCACCCCTTCCTCGGCATTATATCACTGGCACCACTGTACATTTCCTTTTGTAATTACTTAAAAGAATTCTATCATTTAAATGAATTTTAAGTCCATTTACTATAGCTCAATCTTCTAATTTAGTTAATCACTTCACGAGCGAGCCTCTGTCTCCATTTAAAATTCCAATTATAGATAGTTTTAGAATATTCAAATTCTGTTATACTTTATATGACTCGCCTATGCCTACCATGTCACTATACTTTAGACATGTTATCTAAATGAACCCAAGTATGAGGTACCAGCCATCTTGTTGTTTATTGTATATAGCTATCTAATTTATATAGCTAAACTATTTTCTATATCTAATTAATAGTTTTAACAAGGCTGTAAACCTTAGCAATGAGCGTCTGAAAAAATCATCACTAGGGACCTCTGTAGGTCTTTAAAACACATGCTTACGCTATGAAGAAAAGAGAGAATTATTAAAATATTATTTGTAAATTTATTTTTCTTTATTTATTCAGGGTGCAATATAAATTATATAGCACATTAGACTTATCTTGGGCACATCTATAAGTTATTGTTAAATGAACCTAGGGCTATTTTAGATTTAGAGTCTTTTGTTTTCTCCCTGATCACTGGCACTGGCATAAAATTTTACTATTAATAGCCTCAAATGTGTTATCACATAGGGGGCATTGTGGAGTTTGGACTTTGGATTTGAATGTGGTATTTCTGGGAGCTAACCCTCCTAGTGTTGAGTTATATGTTCCGGGTTTAAATTCTGCAGTGTGTTAGCGATATAGACATGTTTTGACCATTACATTATCAAGGTACAAACTTTCTAAAATTAGAACAAAAGTATGACTTCCTAGAAGATCTAATGGCAAATTGCCTCAGGCAGCAGATAATTGAAATACCAACACTTATGTATAAATAGTGATCCTTTTTTTAAAAAAAAAGGAAAAAAACAGAAGAGAGAGTTCCAGAACGTCTCCATTCAAGTTGAAATGTTGAGTGGATAGTAAAAAGGAAAGATCACTGCCTGTCCCCTCCTGAGACATGAAATCTTCTAATATGCTGCTGCCAGATCTGCCTTCAAATGCCCCCAGCCATTAATGTTCATCCATGCACTTAGTCTGGGGAACTCCAGGTAAAATGCCAAAGAGCTTAAATATTGTCGTCCAGATTTTAGAAATCATCATTAGAATATAAACGTAATTTCTTAAAACTTAAAAAAAATGTCAAAAGTTAATGTTTATTGGAAATCTTTTTAACTGACTCTTTAACCCTTTTTTAAAAAAATTATTTATGTTTTTTAATAACTCAAGCTCACCACAATTTTAATATGTTGATTTTTGAATATGAAAATATTTATTTGTTTTGTATATTAATTTTAGTATGAGCTTTCATGCTTTGATTTTTTTTCTTATTTTGACAAACTTCACTTGCAAGGGCTCAAAGAGAATAATTTATTAAGAGAGCAAATTATGATCACAAGGGAAAGGGAGTTTTAGCACAGAATGAATTAATTTTAAAATAAAAATAAATTGATCAATTTTTATTTTCGCAAGTGAAGTTATATCGAATATACATATTTCAAAATAAACCTACCGTAATTCTTTAAATAGTTGTATTATAGATTTCCCAGTATGGGATTCTGTAATTTTAGATTTCTTAAAATTAAAACAGAATAAAATTGCTATATATTTTTGACCTAGTAACAGCACCACTGGATAGCATCAGTTAATTATCATGCCTTTTTTTAAAAGTTAGGAAAGTGGGAAGGGGATATTTATTCAAGAAGTAAATTTCCTTATTCTATATGTTTGGTTTTTGTTAGTTAAATATTTACATAAAGTAGTTGGTTACGCAAGTTGATCTCTATGCAGTATTAGATCATTTAAGGCTACTTAATTATAATTAGTTCATTTGAAGATTATAATATCTCGGGTTAATAAAGAATGCTCGGAGTAGTGTGGACAGACCTAAAATGGTCATTCATTTGGTGTTCGGAGTTGGCTCCCCGTTACGCACATATCTGTGGGCCAGAGAGCATGGTTGACATAGAGTTTATTAGTCAGCATGCTATCCTGTTTACTTTACACCTTCATGGCATAATGAAAGAACATCTTGGAATCAGAGGTCCATCCTTAGTTTAATTAGCAAGGCATGTTGTAGGTTAGCAAACTTAAAGCAGTGCATTTTGACATCTTTGAAAAACAAAATCTTTTATTAACCATATGAATCTCAGCAGGCTAATATAAAGCAAATGGTGGAATTATAAAAAGCTGAATCAATCACTTTCAAGAGTTTGTCTCAGCCAAAAATAATCTCTAATGTTCCACATTTTTGGAGTTATTTATACTCTCTCCAATCTGCTCTGTAAACTTTCTTGTTGTTCAATTCCACATCTGAGGCCAAAACAAATTTTTATTTCCTGCTCAAACCTAATTAAGAATTCTAATCAGGCATTATTTTATACAAAAACAACAACACAGAATTAAACTTCCACTTTAAAATCAAACTAAAATAATTAAAATAAAAGAAACAGGAATGTAATTAAAAAGTTTGCTTGCTTTTAAATAAAAACAAGCAGTAAAAAGAAAACTATTTTAGGAATCAATTTTATAAATAAAAAAATAGAATGAGATATTTTAAACCTATATTATGCATGTTAATACACGTACAACTTTTTAAATAAGTTTGATTTTTTTTAACATTAGAAATTTAATTAAAATAAAAGATTTTAATTTTTGGCAATGAAACCATTGAATTGGATCCATCATCCAGCTCAATTTTTCCAGCCCATCATCAAAAAAAAAAAAAACATTCATGTGCTCCTTTTTTTAAAACTATAAACATTTTAAAACCTTCCTAGAAACCCAGCTGAATATTTGCCTAGTACTCTAAAACAATATTTTATTAAAATACATTTAACTTATCCATTTTCATAATTCATTAAAAATGCCTTTTTTTATTATTAAAACAATTTATCCGATTACTAAAAGCTGAATCCTTAAATTTTGTCCATCGATTCTTTTACCCTTTTTTTTCTAACTTTCTAAAATAAGTTCCTTTATCTCTCTTATATTTTACTTGCCTAGAATTTACTATTTTGTTTCTCTCATTCTGTTTTATTTTCTTACTTATACATTTTCCTCTTATCTCTTTCACATTCTGTTTTGTTTTCTGCATCATATATCTGAAAATATTTAGGCCTAATGAAACTCCACATATCTTTAAACCATCTCACTTTATTATTTATGCTCTCAGTAATAATAAATGGAAAGAATTTATCTTCTACTAATTTTTTGAACATTTTAAATAAGATTGTTCTAAAGATGGATTCTATTTCTGCTTTAAAAATCATATTCCAAAAACTTTTCCTTAACTCTTTTCTTAGTTTTAATTCCATGTTCTAAACTAACAGTTACTTTGCTCAACTCATTTTTAATCTCTTGAGGTAACTCTTTTATACTTCCTTCAATCTCTAACTTATAGCTTCCTTTTATTTCTTGATCTACATTTTCTAGATTTTTTGCCACACTTTCTAACTGTACCCAATCTTTGTTTGCTTATAGCTTTATTTCCACCTTATCCATTTTAACACTCTCTTGTTCTAATTCAACTTCTATATCTTTTATGACCTCAACTTTTTTATTTCCTGACTTTTTTTGACTCTCCATGCTATTTCTTTTCTCATTTCCTTCATTTCTTTAATCATTTCAGCTCTGAACTCTCTACTTTCTTCTATTTGTTCTTTACACATTTCTTTATTTTCTTCCTTTATTTCTGTCATTATCTCCATCATCATAATGATCTCTGATTCTTCTTTTTCCTTTTCTCTTATTTCCATTTTTGGTATGAGGTTAAATCTAATATTTTTATTCAAAAATACATCCACAAGCGAATAAAAAAAAATGCTATTTACTATTTTATATTATTATTTTTTATGAAAAAGGTGAACCCCCTTATGCCAAACTGCTCCAAAAATACACACCATAATTAACAAAAAATGTTCCCTACCTACTAAATTTTGCCTCCCACACCTGAAATCTTCCTCAATTGTCTAAACAAAATCTCAACATAAGCTTAAAAACTCAAAACCCTATGTTGGCTGCACTAAAATTTAATACCTATGTACCAGACACTTGATCCCCTTTTAATCACAGAAGATACCACCAGATCACTTTGTATCTGGAAAATTTGTTTACCATGATCAGAAGTGGATGATGATGATGGTTTATGCTGACTAGACTCAGGGAGAAATCAAGAGTTTGTGAATATTGTTCAGACAATTGAGAAAATAAAAGCACTAGGATAAACATCAGCCAAATTAAGTTTAAACCATTTTAAAGTATTATTAAGAGAAATATAAAATTATAAAGTGAAGATTTGCACACAATAAATATGGTTATATCAGGCATGTACTAGAAAGAATAAAAAGTCAGCTCTCTGCCAGACAGACTAACTTTCTAAAAGTGAATTAGAAACAGAGGGGAAGATTTTCCATTGGCTGACAATTTACCCAAAGCAATTCTCATTTCTTATTCAAAAGTTCTAAAAGGAAAAGCAATGGAAAGTTTCTGGCATGAATCAATAAACCAGCATGGATGAGTGCTGACTAACTTATTGACTAATGATATCATATTGATGCATGGACAAACCACATTTAAGATCACCAAGGTTGATTACAATGCAAGAATGAAATAAGGTAAATGAATACATTGAAGTGATTAAACGCATATAAAGATGAATACATTGAAGAATAAATTATAAAATGGAAGAAAACTTATGTCTCCGATTTAATGAAATAGTAAAATTAGAAAATACTCCAATGTAAATTATTTAAAATTAATAAAATATTAAATCTCTCATTTAAGGAAAACAGACATATAACACAGATGAATCACCAAACAAACATCTGTCCAAAACTAAAATGAGAATAATAATAAAAAGTCCCAGTAGAAGACAGGTACGTAATTAGAGAACCAGTTATTTTTGCCCAAGCCTTTCAAGAAAGTGAAATAAATAATACAAACTAAATTCCCAGTATCCTCTCTGACAAATAAATTTAAAGTAACATGTAAAAGATAAAATAAATCTAGCAAACAAAATACTAAAGTTTGACCTAGAATTTTATAAGTTAATTTATCAGAGAGTTTATATGAGCTGAAAATATGAAAACATTAAATGCCTTAGCAGAAAGAAACATTCTGTAATTTAAATGGGAATTAAACATATCTTCCTGCTAGCAGTTCACACAAACCAATTCCATTTCTTTTATAGAGACTTAGAAAGATGGATGCATGTAAAGAACCAATGGAACAGTGCAGACAAATTTTTCTTAGCCCAGAAAAGAAATGTCGGAACTAAGAATGTCAAAATTCTGCAAAATGTTCATGGTCAAGTATGTTTAAACCAGCCAAGATTAGTCTCAAACAAGAAACAGAAGATTACAGACTATGTAATCAACTATAGAAAATAAAATCTCTATCTCAAAAAAACTAAAATAACAAACACAATAAACTGCCAGCCAAAAGATTTGCAATTTGCAAAAAGTGCAAACACAGTGATTTAAATTAATTATTGGACAATAAAATATGGATAGGTGAACAAAGTGAAATTACAAAAAACGGCTAAAGCATTTAGCAATAGTTAGTAAAATAAAGTAAGACATATTAAGCTTTTAAAAACATACTCTCACAATGCGCTCTCCAATAAGTGAAATGGAAAACAAACTAGGAATCTTAAAACTAAGATTCCAAGACACTTTATAAAATACCATGAAAAGCAAATACAGATAATAAATATTAGATTAAATAATTAGTAAAACTTTATACATCACACTTATTTTAGATTGAACAGAGATTTCATTAAAAGAAATTTATTTATCCTGGAAAGAATAAGAAAAATTTTACCTTACGGTAAGGCAGAATTCATGTAGTTTTTCTACAGTGAGCACTTTTATTATAAGTTCATCTTTCAGGTGTCTTTTCTTCATAATGATGACAAGTGTAAAGGCATATTTCAGGATCCTGTTTACTTTAGACCTTCATGGCATAATGAAAGAACAGCTTGAACTAAGAGGTACCTCCTTAGTTTAATTAGCAAGGCATATTGTAAGTTAGCAAATGTAAAACAGTGCATTTTGACATCTTTGAGAAACAAAATCTTTTATTAATCCTATAAATCTCAGCAGGCTAATATAAAGCAAATGGTGGAATTATAAAAAGCAAAATCAATCACTTTCAAGAGTTTGTCTCGTCCAAAAATAATCTCTAATGTCCCAAATTTTTGGAATTATTTATACTCTCTTCAATCTGCCACATAAACTTGCTTTTTGTTCAATTCCACACCTGAGGCCAGGGCAAATTTTTATCTCCTGCTGAAACCTAATTAAGAATTCTAACCAGAGATTATTTTATATAAAAACAACAACACAAATTAAACCTCCACTTTTAAAATCTAACTCAAATGATTAAAATAAAAGAAACAGAAAGTAATTAAATAGTTTGCTTGCTTTTAAATAAAAACAAGTGGTAAAAGAAAACTATTTTAGAAATCAATTTTATAAATAAAAAAATAGAATGAAATATTTTAAACATAAATGTACAACTTTTTAAATAATTTTAATTTTTTTTTAACATTAGAAATTTAATTAAAATAAAAGATTTTAATTTTTGGTAATGAAACCATTGAATTGGATCCAGCATTTGTTTCAATATATATATTATAACAGTGTGGAAGAGAGTCTTAATGTATCTGCACTATGAGGGCGCCACTAGGCTACTTAGAACCTAGAAAATTTATATAGTAGGCTGATACATAAATTAAAAAAAATATTTTTTTTATTTTTTTTTTGGTTGATTCCGACCGTTAGCCCATTGTCAGTGGAACAGCAGAGATTTATATTTTATAAATTCTTATCTAAGAATATTTTTTAAAAAAGAATAAAATAAGCCACTGCCAGTAATTAACACACAAACATTTATTTACGCATATATATATATAAAATTTAGCATTATTATTTTAATATGTTTACTTTAGCATTTAACTACATTTTTAACTTTTATTTTAGATTTTAATTTACATTTTAATTTTTATAAGTTCGCACAGATGGATTTATAAAAGTTTGTTTTATAATGTTGAGTATAGAGTTTGTTTTGAAAATGTTCATAAAGTTCTTACGATTTTTAAAACGTTCATCTTTGTCTGTTGCTTGCAATTTTGAATGCAAATTCCCACACCATCCTGAAGAGATTTGTATCCAGTTAGCCATTTTATTTATTCATCTGAATGTCTTACTTTAGCTGGTCCTCAATGTAGAAAATGATTGGTCATTTCTCTTTCTTTTTTTAGCAGAACTGAAGGGATTGAAGAGTGCATCTTTTCAATCCCTTCTCCTTCAACTCTGCACTAACACATATCACCACTGCTATCACACCTCTCTCCCAGTTCTTTCTTCACTCACTTTTTATAGTCAACTTTCAGATCCAGTGGACATTATATCACGATGATGGTGATGGTCTTTTCGCTGAGGTCCAATTCCATCAGTGATTTCTTTTATTGGCCATTCTGTTCCCATTGTTTTTTTCTCTCCTATTTGACCTTTGCTTATACATTTAAATGCCCAAGGGCTAGTTCACTTGGACTAATTAAAATAATCATTTCCATTTTTCAATAACATTAATTAATTTGTTTTCCAAACTTAAAGATATATTTTTATCTCTAAATCTTTTTAAGTTTTTGCTTTTAAAATACTTTTTCTATTTTTAATAAAGTTTTATTTTAAGAATTTTTTTCATCTGTGCGATATTATATATATATATATATTTGAGTTTAGATGATATTTAACTTCAATTTTTAATTCTTAAAAAAAAGAAGTTTTTATTTGTGAACTTTTCTTTTTTCGTGTTTAATAATAAAAAAATAATGTAACGGCATATGTGCCCATTACAATATATATATATATATATTGTAATAGTATTTATTATGACATGCCATATATGTATAAAGAGAAAAGAAATTGCCACTAAAAATAAGCGGCAAATGTAATAGTATGTAATATCTAAATAAAAAAAGATGAAACCGTAATAGAAAATGTAATAGAAAATTTTACATTTGCATTTGAAAAAATGAAATTGTCCTAATCGTTGATAACCACAAATGAGATAAGAACCCCAACTGGGATACCAAATGCAATACAACATGTTATCCATACAATTCATACAAATAGAAATAAAATCACTCCAATAATTGTGGATT
This sequence comes from Epiperipatus broadwayi, assembly GCA_028023455.1. Lineage (NCBI taxonomy): Eukaryota > Metazoa > Onychophora > Udeonychophora > Euonychophora > Peripatidae > Epiperipatus > Epiperipatus broadwayi. Next base: position 2,633,344 of record JAQFVV010000127.1, on the reverse strand, counting down.
AATGGAAATAGACAATCTATTTCCACCATCATATCTCTCAGGTTTTGATTTATTTTCATTCAAAAACAAATATAATAAAATATACCCAATTCCAGCCATTGAACATGAATTACAATAAATCAGGTTATGATGTTTAAACTTTATTTGAACAAATTACTAATTTATAAAGTTACGGATAATAAATTATCTACTACAGAAATTATATTATACATGAGTGAATGTTCTCTAATTACTACTTATATTGTTACTTCAGCTAGCTATACAAAATAAACCTAGATACTACAGAGCATTGGCTAAGGCATGTTAACTAGTTAATTCTCAGGGTTAACTTAACTAATGATTTGGTTGGTTACTAAATATAAATTGGAACAAAGGGAATTTTATTGAATCCAATATATATTTTCACAAATAAGATTATATGTGATTTAATATTTCAATTACTGATGGCTTATAAAAATAATCTACTAATACACAATATTATCATTTAGTCAAATGGGTGAATTTATCAACTAATTAATCTAATTAATAAATTTCAAATAAAAACTCAAAGTCATTATTTTTATATAAAACAAATGATATAAACTTTATTCCAAGATTGTGATTTTATATTTTTATAATAGCACAAATATATATATGGAAAACACACAAAAAAACTGTTTTGTTTTTTAAATGTACATTTTTTTAAATATAAATCAAATAAAAGTTCTATCAACAATAAACATTACTTGCAGTTGATATTTTACTTAGGAATTGTATAAAACTGTTGTACAATTAAATCAATAAACAAATAAATTGATGATATCTTGTTAAATTAATAAAATAGATTACAGATGTATTTTTTTAAAGTTGGATCAACAAACAGGATGATACAGAAGACAATATCAAGAGCTCCTTCCCACTATTCTATAAGGAGTTATTCACTTTACTTTATTTTAAACCACATCTTTTATTAGGAACATCAATTACTTGGGCTTCTTATTAATATAAGACATATATCCTAGTCTGAAAAGTTCAACATTTATTCCATAACATTCTTAACTTAGGGTTTATTAAACCTAACACCATATATATATATCGTCTGAGCCCTTATGTATAAGCCAAAACATATATATATAACAAGACAACTTCTAAATACAAATGTGGGGATATTAATATATAACTTCAATATTTAATACTATAAATTGTCCCAATCTTTTCAAAATACATCTAATAATAATACAATTAAAATAATTGAAGAGTTAAGACAATTATTAATTAATGATATAATTTGTAAATACGGTTCTATAAAAATTTATATATTTATATACAACTCCTATGCAATTAAGTGTAATTTATTATTTTACAATCTAAATTGATCCATGACATTTATTATTTAATATATATGTATGTAAAATGTGAATCAAATACTATATTAAAAAACATATATATTATTACAATCATTATTTTACCTTGGCATTTAACAATATGTTCATGCAATTTAAGATATGAAATTTCTTAAAAATAAATAAATAAATAAACAAATATATATATATTAAAAATTGACTTTCATTATTATTAATATGTTTAAACATTCAAAAAGAAACTTATAAGTTAGTTTTAAATATCACAAATGTATATACTTTTATAAAGATATATTTTAAAATGTTTAAAAAAAAAGATGTATAAAACAAAAAAAAAAATATGATAAACTTTAATTACCCTATTTAATTTTCTTTACTTCACAATTCACTAATTATTTCAGGCGTTCGTTTGTTTTGTCCATCCCAGAGTAGATCGAAATAACGTTAAAATATGTATACATATTATTAATGAATTTATAGATTTTTCTGTTATTGGAGCGATTGATTGCAGGTATTTTTTATATTTAACTATAGAAATAATTCAATTTGACTATTATTTTGGATGACTTGTGTGACCAAGTCGAAATGTCGGAATATTAATATTAAAATATTTTAACACGGATGAACCTGTAAAATATGTATTTCATATATACAACCCGTGAAAATCTTCGAATCAACATATATATATAGCTATTTTTCTGAAGTTTGTTTACAAATGCAGGTTTGATTTCAGGCTGCATATTTTACTGGACTTCAATAATAAAATAAGACAGGCAAAAGAGTTGAAATTGCCCTGGATAATAAAATGTACTTAGCCGATCATTTTTAATGTTATATCTTGATTCAGGAATTATTATAGTGAGATCCACAAGAAGAATTTGGGAATAGACAAAATAAAGCTATGACTTCTTTCTTCCTCTGTTTTATTAATGGTAATTCTCTTTTTTGTTCCCATAGTAATCTTTGTTCTATTGTTATAACTCACATGCAAACTTAAAAATCTTTAACACTGTTGATTGTTGATTTTAAAATATTTTTTTAAATAACAAAACAAAAATAATGTCAATAAAAAAAATATTACATTGAAAAATTTATTTTTACAATCTACAAAATAAATAAATAACCCCAAATAATTTTATTACATCTTTTATAATTTTCCAGAAAAAATACAATCTAATTATAACTAGCAATTTAAATGCTACAGTTAATAATTATTTATATACATACAGCCTCACAAATTTATATGTATCCATTGCTATTAAAATATCATCATAAAACAAAGGACATATCACAATAAATAAATAAAAATGAACTAAATAACAATAAAAACAATTGACAACAATAACAATAACAACCTCTTTATAAATTCTTAAGTAAAAACTAAATCAAGGAGATTTTTTTTAAAACTATACTGGCACTTCAAAAGAAAGGGTGGATACAATATATATATATAATGACAAATACAAATGACCAGGATAAGAGTTTTTAAATACTGTATTTTCAGGATCTCATCACATTTCTGATGTCTATATTTCAAAGTACATACCAATATTATGTGTTTGTTCCAGAGAAGATATAATATATTCACAAAAACTTTTAATTCAAAGTAGATTTTGATGAACCCTTTGTTATATATGCCAGGCATTATCAAATGGCCTTGCACCAAGTCTGTATTAAGCACAACAAATATAAAAATGTGCTAGATTAATAATGGAGGTTCGGTCTGAGCAGTAGAATACCCGCACACACAAATTTAAATATTGTACATGTATAATAAACTCATGTATTTTTTATTTTTGTTTTTCCTTTTTGTATATTTTTTATGATATGTCATTATATGTATTTTTTTTATATTTTCCAACATACTTGTATATTTTTTTTAATTACTTTTCTAAAGATTGTAATTTTATTCCATAAGCAAGTAATGTTAATTGCTTTTGCAAAAATCTGATCAAAAGCAAAAGGTTTGATAATGCTATAATTAAACTGTTATCTCTTTAAAAAAAATTATTTTGAATTGATTTTGTAAGCAAGTGGTCTGGGTTATTCAAGATGGATGTCAAACTTAAAATGTAAAATTTAATCGGAAAAATATAAAGGAATGTTTGAAATCTAAGTAATAAGCTAAATTAAAAGGATTTCCTTAATAATGCTGTCTGGTTCATGAGAAGATAAGGTTGCTTATTGCACAGCTTGAATTTTGGATTCACCCTGGGTAGAAAATCCAGAGTTAAACAAATATATATTTTTTACTAAGACATAAATAAAATGTTGACTTGTAAAATAATCTAGCGAATGTATTAATTAATAATGCGTTGTTTTAAATGGACGTTAAAAACCTTAATTCATGAAGGTTTACTTAAAAAGAAGAAAAGATTTTAGAAATTCAACTCGTCAGATTGTTTGAAATTGGCACATTAATAATAACTAAAATAGACATATAGAATTAAGTGATAAATAACTATAAATAAATAACCGCACCAAAATTAAAGAAAGAGAGAGCATATGAGAGAGAATTAAATTTATAAAAATTATTTGAGAGCAATTACATATTAGGACAATTACAAAATTAAATTATACATTAGGAGAAATTGATAGTAGAGTTTGAGATTAGACTAGTTTTACTTGCGGCTTGAAAATTTACCTTGCACCTATTATAAGAGTCCATATTTTAAAGTCTGCTCATGCATGGCAATTGGTTTTTAAATAACAGCAAGCTTTTATTCAGAATTCCACAATTCTTCAGTTGGGTTTTTACTTCATTCTATGGGAGCATGATATTACGGCAGCGGCAGATGATGACCCAACAGGGCCGAGAAAGATGGTGGTCTTTCTACTACATCATTTTAAGTTTCACAGTGATGTGTAGTATGTTAACAATACCATTCTCTCAATAGTATCTTCTATCTTGGTGATTTTCTATCAGGCCATTTTATACTCTGCTTTTAATTATTTGGTTTTAGCCTTAAAATCTAATCTCTGATCTAAAATCTTAAGTTTCCTTTGTTCATTGTTTTTGAAAGATGCAACATAAGATAATGTCCAAAAATAAATTCAAATCTATTTCCTGATTAGAAATAGATTTGACTAAATTGTTTATAACAAAGAAAATCTTTAATCTTAATCCCATTTTAAGTAAAAACTTTAAATAATATTTATTTTATAAAGTCTAATTAAAAATATCTTTTCCAGATTAAAACAATAGTGTGTCCAACCCTTTAATTATTTTTAGACAATTTACAATTGCATCTTCCATTTTGGATTTTAAAAAAAAGTATACTTTAATAGGAAAAAAGTACTTTGAAATAAAAAGTTTAAAGAATTACGTATAATAAAATATTTAAAAATCAATATTGTTAGTAAGTTTTTGCTCCTATATATATATTTGAGCTGCACCTATAATACTTTAATAAAAAAGAACTAATAATTAATAAAAAAAAGAATTAATAATAATTTTTAAAAAATGTTATTGAAAGTTAAAATTTATAAATTTTTAGGTGTGCATCTCAGATATATACATAAAATATATATACACGACAAAAGGAGCGGGATGGGATATAGAGTTTGAACACAGGTTAGTAGGTGGAAACATGAAGCTCAATCTCAAGCTAAGATTGACTACTTCAATATAAACTCGTTAAGTTTACAACAGGAATTGTAAATTTATAATTTAAATTTTAGCTATTTTAATAAATAAAAAAGTATTGTCTTACAGCTTAAGGAATTATTATTTATAAGCAATACTGGAGATTAGATAAAGTAAATAAAAAAAAATAGTTTTATAGAAAACAATTTTAAAATACATTTTTCTCTTATTGGCATTAAATATTCAAAATATAAAGTTTAGTAGTTTCCATAGAAATTATTAAATACAAACTTGACTTGATCTGAAAAGTGAAATTATAAATACATTTATTTGACAGACAGAAATTTTAATTTAACGTCGTAATTTACAACTATTTAAATTTATTTAAGTTTTAGAATTGTTTATATGTAATCATTATTATCAATTAGTTGGGAAGTTTCTTTATTAGCATCATTGCCTTTATAATAAACATAATAACTTCGACCATTGATTAACAATGTTTAAAATACAACCTACTGTGTCATTGGCTTCGTGAATATCAGAAAGTGTCTTTAATCCAATATTTAAGTTAAAAGGAATAGTATCTTTAGTATTAAAAAACAGTCACAGATCATTTGATATTGATCCAAATAATAGGAACTTTAGTGAGACTTGTATTTTTAATATTTTATACTATTTTAAGCTTTAAATTGTTTTTTGATTAACATAATTGTTTTCAGTTATAACAATTATATTAGAAATTGTTATCTTTGAATAAAAAGATTTAAAACATATATTATTAAATTAAATATGTATTTTCAAAATTGTTCTTCTATTGGTAAAACCAATGCAACTGAAATTTATGTGTTATTTCCAATCTTACTTTATCTAATGAAGAATGGTTTTCCAATTGTGTGGTCCATTGGAATGATTGGAAATATTTTAAACATACTAGTATTTAAAAAAATGCAGTTGGATGAACAAATGAAAATTGCATTTCTTACTTTATCAGTTTACGACTTTTTAAAGACTAATACACTCTGGCCCTTAATGATCTTTTATTTTTATTATTATAAGACAAATAACTTTCTTTATTATTATGTTACCAATTTTTTTATTGTGATTGAGTTAACATTAATGTATTGTAACTTTTCATTAATTTTTCTAATAACATTATACCGATTTTTCTCTGTTTACCGTCCTCATAATTATAAATCTTGCTTTACTCCACAATGGATAAAAGCTACAATTTTTATTACCATTCTTGTAACTAGTTTGCTAAATTTTCATATGAAAGATAAAATAATCATCAAATTATTTGTCTGTAATAATAATTGCGAAATATCTATAATAGATATTAATAAGGAATTGTTTACACCGTTGTCTTTGATTTTGTTTTTAATAAGTATGACTTTATTTTGCTTTGTTCCTTTATTCTCCTCATTCATTCTAAATTCATTTCTAATTTTCAGACTCTTTAAACCAAACCGACAGATTTCTAATAAAAATAATGCTAATAACAAGGACAAATCATCGATATTTATTTTATTAAATGGATTGCTTTTAGTACAAATTATATCTGGATTTATAGTTATAGGATCTTTAATGTCGTTTCGTTTTAATTGTAATAATGATATTCTTTTTACAGCATTATATCTATCTATGATTGGAGAGTATTTCAGTTTTATTATTCCATTTTATGTTTATTTTATTATTCATAAAGAATTTAGAAAAATTACTTTAGAATATTTTAATGCTTGGTGCCATGTAAATATTTTTTGATAGTAGTTAGACAAGTTGACAGAATTATATATCGTTTTCAAGATATATTTGAAGACTTTACATTAATTAACTGCAAGAATAAATGCAAAGAATGAAATATGTAAAATATTTACAAATTCTAAGATTTAATATTTGAAATACAAGCGTTGTTCATATACTTGAAGTTTAAATGTAATTATAAAGGATTTGGACACAGATTTCCAGACTCCCTTCAACTATTCATTCTATCTCATCCAACTGATACACATGATCACACACATGTGAAAAAGATAAAGAATCTAAGATTTATAAAATATAATTATCTATAATTAAAAAAGATATTTTAGAAGCTTATTAGAATGCCTTGTGCATTATAACTCTTTAACTTCACTTTCAATTTCGCAAATATAGACAACAAATTTCTTAGAATTGTCACATTCAAATTTATGCATTCTTTTAACATATATCCCAATAAATAAATAAATCATCTAATGCATGAGATTCTTAAGATTTTATAGCAAAATATTTATATTTAATTACAATTGAGAAATAGTTATCAAACAAAATAATGTATTATTAATAATAAAATGAATACAAAAAAGTATTGCTTTGAATTTTATATTTCTAATATAGAATAACACATTGAGATTTTCATTTTTAAATAATTCATAAGGAAACAAACAAACAAATGAATGTCATTATATTATTAGTAGGATGTAGTAATGTAAAAATGGTTATGGTAATAAATATATATCTTCATTAATCAATTCCTCTTATTAATTTTATTCATAAACATAGTGTAGCTAATATTGTAGAACGATGTACTTGTTATGAGCATGATATGACCAAATGTTTGATCATGATATCATATGATGTTTAAGTATTAAAAGTAAAAGTGCTAAGCATTGATGAGGTCTTTTATACTTGGTAACTGACCTCTCTCACAATCTGGAGTAAGTGAAAATGAAACTTTATTAAAAACATGCTTAATTATTGAATGTAAGATTTTTATGGCAAGCGATCTTATTACGTTTACAAGAATTACAAATTGATATTTTAAGTTTTATATATTTTTGTTATTAATTGTAATAATTACATCCCGGAAAAAAATGCTTTAAAGCTTAAGAAATTATTTGTAACCAATATTAAAGATTAGATGATAATTAAATAAAAAATTAATTTTTAGAAAATAATTAATTTTAAAATATATTTTTCTCTTACAGATATTAATTATTCAAAATATAAACTCTACCTACATTTGAGCTTGAGTTCAATTTGAAATCTGATTTAATAGCCTATAAAGCAAATTTACAAAACATTATAAAGAGTGGAATTTTAAGTTCCATTGTTGCAAACATTTCTTCAATTAGAAACCTAACGACTTATTTTATTTTGCTAATGAATTTAAATTTTAAGTTTTATTTATCCACTATTTAAACTTATTAAAATTTTATAGTTGTTTGTATATAATTAATGTTAGCAATTAATTAGAAAGCTTCTCTAAATTCGCAATCATTGACTCTTTATTAAAAATATTAGCGATAAACATTAGCTTCATGATTATCAAAGAGAATCCTTAGGTCAATATTTAAATTAAAAACACTGTTTTTACTAGGAAACAAGTATAGAACACTGGATGCCTTAATTTACCTAATATTTAATAGAAGTAAAATCTTTGATTTTCATATAAATTAGTCAAATAATAATTTTTGTGAGATGTGCATGCTTAATAATTTAATCTATTTTACTTTGTAAATCATTCCTGCATTTTTATAAACGTTTTCAGTTATAACAACTATATTATTATATAATTATTTTTAAAGAAAAAACCTATAATTATTAATAGATGAATATGTACTTTTAAAACTGTTCTTTTATTGCCAAAAGCAACATAACGGAAACTGATGCATTACTATCAAATACTCTTTCTCTAATTAGGGATGGTTTCAGTTTTCTAGTTTATTGGAGTATTAGGTAATGTTTTAAATGTGCTGATATTTAAAAAATGCCATTGATGAAGAAATGTAAATTGCATTTCTTATTTTATCTATTTATGTTTTATTTCTATTTTCATAAAGCAGATATATTTATTTAGTATTAAGCTACAATTTTTATGTGTTTAAATTAATATTGCTTGATTGTAACTTTTCACTAATTTTTCTAATAACACTATACCATTTTTTTTCTGTTTACCTTTCTCATAACTGAATTTTCATGTAAAAGATAAAATGAGCATAAAATTACTTATCTGCAAAAATAATCACGAAATATTTCTAATAGATTTTAACAATACATTTTTTAAGCCATTACATTTTATTTTGAGTTCAATAAATTTGACTTTCTTCTGCCTTATACTTCAGTTTTATTATTCCATTTTATTTAATTATAAATGGTTTGAACACAGACTTTTAACCTCTTTTCAGCAATCCACTCTATCTCATACAATCTATATACGTGACCACACACATGCGAAAAAGATAAATGAGTGCTAATATACATATTTCATGGTAAATCAGCTTTTATCAGTTGGTCCAGATTATCATCTTCCACACATATATACAATTAGTGTTCAGATTACATTAAAGTAGCAAATCTTCAAACTTTAATGAACTGGCTTCAATCTACTCCATCCTCCAATTTTTTATCCATCCATATCATTGAAAATCTGATGATGGAATGCCCAAATCCCTTGTTGATGCCATTATTATTGTATGAATGGCTGAAAAGTTGGAGGATGGACAAGATTGAAGCCTGTCCAGTAAAATTTAAAGATTTTCTATTTAATATATAAACTGAGCACTGATTATATATGTGTGTGGAAGATGATGATCTGGACCAACTGATGATTGCTGGATCAGCACGAAATACATATATTTGAGATCATTTATCTTTTTCACATGAGTGTAGTCATGTCTATCTGTTGTATGAGATAGGGTAAACTATTTTCAAATCCCTTCTAATTGTGTCTAAACTCCAAGTATATAAATGATGTTCGTATTCAAAGATTCCATTTTATATTCATTTTATTATTCATAAAGAATTTTTTTTTAAAATACTGTAGAATATATTAAAATTTGCTGTTATACTAAGTAAATATTTTTTGATATTACTTAGACAAATTTTCTTAATAATATGTTGTCTACAAGTTATATTTTAAAACTTTATTTAATTGCAAAGAGTAGCTGAAATGAATGAAATATATTCTTTGATAACAAATTATAAAATTTGATAAAATATAATTATCTACTGCAGAATGCAACCAAATGTTAAAACAAAAACAAACAAAAAACCTCCTCTCAATTTTAAATGAATACTTATATATTCTTGATTTTGCATTTTAGGAACGTCGAATTTATCAAATGATCAACAGAAAAAATAATACCATTGAATTATTACGATTATGGTCTAATTTGTTTTTAATTTTTAGATCATGTTTTATTTATCTTTTATATATATATGAAAGGTTATTGTTAATACTTATGTGTGTAAATATTTTAATATACAATTTATTATACTTATTTATTATATGTGTTTTTGAGGGTATTATCTCTTGAAATTCCATATAATATTTTGAAAATTTTTTTTTAAAAAAATGAGGCACAAACTTCGTTATATATAATTAGATAAAATAGTATCAATAATTGTCTTATTTGGACTATTTCTTTATTATTAATTTCACTTATATTTGATAATTAATCATTTTTATTAGGTTAGAAATTGTAAGTGATAACAATAATTTTTAGAGATGTGAATGTTATATATGTATATATTATATAATTAAGTTCTGATATTTAAGTTAGATGGAGATAATTAATTAAATGAATAATATTTAATAGTCATCAGAATCTGTATTAGTTGTGTCCCTCCCTTTTATATTATTTTTTTCAATATCTACTGGAAAATGTTTATTTATTTTTAACATGTGGTTCATATATATGATCTTTCATCATTAAAAAAAATTGTAAATCATATTAATTTTCTGATTGAACCCAGATTAAGTACTAGGCAATAGGATAGTCAAGTGATTAACTTGATATATATTGCCATTATTTATTTATTTATTAATATAATTTATTTTAGCATCAAGTCCATTAGACAAGTTACTTATATACACAAGTGTGCATGTTAAAAAAATAAGATAAAATAGCTTTTAATTAGCTCAATGAGGGATAAGAACTTCTCAAATGAGTCATCATAAAAAAACAGTGAAGGAAAAGGATGTATGACAGTTTTTGAATAATAAAGCTTTAAAGTATTTTTTATCCTTCTTTAGCTAAAAATAACTAACCACTCTTTTAACAAATAGTATTGTTTATTTAGATAAATTGTTTGTGGTTCAGATAAGCCTGAAGCTAGATAAAAAAAAAATGTCCAGTTTATTGATCTTGCATTTAAATCAAGGTTTTATACATAATATACACTCAACACCACTGCACCTTGACAAAGACTGAAACATATTTCACAAAACATTTATAGATATTTGTTTCTCTTATAACAAACAATTACATCAATTTTTAAACAAAATCAATTAACTAATAAATAATATTTACAGAATAAAAAAAAGTAGAAAAAATAATTTTTGTTTAGTTAACAAAACATTGTTACCCCCCCCCCACTTTATAAGTAGATTTTAAAGATATGAACTATCTCATGTCATGAAGGCAAATCTGACATATCCATTCTATTCCTTTTCCCTAGCTCAGGTAGTAAATAAGAATTTCCTTCATAATCATTATAAAAATCTTACTTAAGCAATGTTTATTTACTTTAAGAATATTATAAACTTTTTAAAATTTGTTTTAATTTTTTATTTGGATATTATTTTTTATTTTTATCTCTTTAAATATTAGGAAGCTATTTTGTTGTCATGGCATTATGAAATATGTTGTGAATCCCACTAGTACTTTTAATCTTCATTTTTCTTTACTCATGGGATATAAAATTATGACTTGTGACTTTCCCTGCTTTCAGTTAATAGAAAATCTATTTGCTATTTTTTTTATATGTCATAGCATCGGCCAGGACGCGAACCCACAACAGTCTGCAACCAACTACTTCCTTGCATGACGGATGCGATATCTCTCGACTAACATAAATTAATAATTTCAATAATGTGTATTTATTGTTTTTTTTGTTAATTGTAATATTAAAATAGTTTGCTTTACACATATTAATTCTTGTGTTTATACTGTCATATTGTTGTTAAATATATGTTTGTATTTTGCTGCATGTTTTAAAAGTAAATATTTTAGTTTATGAATTTATTAATAAAGTTTTAATTATGCTAATATCTTTCTGTTGTCATTTGATAATTATTAATCAACTCAAAATATTGTTTTTTGAAATTTTGTTTTGTTCAATATAATATCTATAATGTTACAATGTTTTGATGCCACTAATAATTTTTTTGCTCATTTGCTAATAACTAATGAATTCTAATTATTGCTTTTAAATGTTTTTTATTTTATTTTGGTTTAGTAAGTATCTGTATTTGCTTTTTTATGTTAGGTTAGTAATTGATTTTGGGACAAAATATAGGAGACACTTTTATAACTTATTTCTTTTAAATTTGTTTTTTTTTAAAGGAAATTTGAAATTTTTTATGTAGACTAGGAAACGTATTGGGAACATGTTGTTATTAATTTTGGTAGTATTATCTAAGATTGTTTACAGATTGATATTGTCAGCAATGCGGGACTATACCTAGTGTGAAAAGGATCTTGAGCATTTTAAAATCTGGTGCAAAATATATTTTCTACTCAATAACCTTTATTAGATAAAGAATGATGAAATAACCATTGCTCAATATAATTTTTAATTCACAGTTTGAGTGTTTTTGTCATTTTATTCTATGATTAACAATTCCTAAATACCTACTTATAATGAAGGTTTGTAGTTCTCTATATTAGATTTGATTCATGTATTAAAACATATTGAATCTTCATTGAAACTTGTAAAAGATGACATTTTATTAAACTCTTAGTTAAATACAAGTTAAATGCAGTTGAAAGTTTTAATATATATAATAGTGCAAACAAGAATATATGTAACTAAATATTAGGTAAATTTAAGAGCACTCTATTGAAAATATAGGCTTAAAGATATTAAACCAATCTTAATGTAAATTACAAAGACAAATCCTTTTACACTATATAAGTGTTTTGCCTTGACTTAGTCTTTCACTACATCTCATAAAAATGTAAACACTTGTCAATCATTCTAAATAATTACCAAGTGTTTATTTTAGTAATTTTTCAAATGTTTATATTAGTAAATATTTAGTAAACATATAATGTAAATGCATAGAAAGCAAAGATTTCTTCCACTGCTACAGAAACAACATTAAAATCTTACAGAAATTTTAATAAGTTCACTTTGTATAAAAAGATTAATTTTTATATAAGTAAAATATAGACTATCTAAAATTGTACTACCATAGAATAAAAGAAATGAAATCATTTAAGAAGTTTTATTACACTAAATTAATCACATTTTAAAAATTTGTAGTTATTCCTATAATTAGAATGACTTTTAATTGGAGTAAAAATTAACAGAATGACAGGGAAAAAAAAATAAAAAATAAAAATGATATTTAAGATGCAAAAAAATTTTTAATCATAAATAGGTCTAACTATAATAAAACAATGAGCAAACAGTCGTTTATTTGATATTCAGCATAATATTTTTTTAATTTTTTGTGCACTAAATTGTTTTTCTGATAACTTAAACAGCTTCTTTAATTAATTGTATTTTTTCAATGTATCTGATATTCAGAATTATCCTTTTTGGGAAAGCAATTACATTTTTAAAAGATTTTTTAAATACACTTTATAACAATAACAGATTTTATCTATTTTGTGTTAATTAAAATTTGTTCACTTTCAATATAACAATTTTTAAGAAATATAGTTACTGTTAAAAAACCACACATATTCAAACTCACATATCTTCCAATATTAAAATGTGCATGATCAAATCAAAACAATTATTATTATAATCTGACAATTGTTTTTTCACAATATAATTTAGTATATGTATATTATGTTAATAAACGTTTCATGAATCAATCCTATACAATAAATTCAGAATTCTAATAACCATTTATACATTTATTTGTTTGAAGTAGTTATAGCATTATAAAAAATAAATTAATATTAATGTATAAAATGTTATAACAAGACAAGTGAATTTGTCATATTTTACTTCATCTAAATATTTGTTTTAATTAATTGAGTCTTGATATATTATGCCAACATTTTATAGAAAAGTTCTTTAAGAAAAGTTCATAATTACCCTGGCCAATCAGTGGTCCAACTTTCTCCAAATGATTAAATTTCTCGTATGAGTTTTCTTGAGATTACTGGCATGAATCCTCCTTGTTCCATTGTTTTTCTTTTGGTTTCCTCAGCTAGATCTGCCTATCCTTATTTCTCCTGGGTGATGTTCACATGGGTAGCTTCAGGGGGTGATAGGAAATATAATTCCCTCAGGGGGGAGTTATGATGTCTCTTATCTGGAAACCATTTTCACTGCACTGTTCATTTGTATTTTAATTTCTCTTTATGAGTTCAACTTCAAGCCCATTCAAATGCCAAGTAACAAACAAAAAGAAACTCTGTAATTTATACATTTTGTTTTCTTTCATGAACCAGATTCATGCTTGTTATTTTATTTTTAGACATTTTTTACTGATCCAATTTTTTTTTTCAATTAGTGGAAAATTCTAGATCAATTAGCATAATCTTTTTTTTCTTCCTTCATTTCTAAGAATTCCAATTAAGAAATAAAACTTTTACTAAAAAAACTATTAAGAGCTTATTTTTATCTTGATTCAATTTATTTCAATAAATAATTAAACAGAAGGAATGCTGATTCCTTTGAGATAAATAAAAAAAACTTAAAATAATATTTCAACAATTGTTTATTTTAACATAATAGATACATGATTTTAATAAAATAAAAACACTACTTGAGTACTAAACCTGCAACATAATGGGATAGGAGAGCTAAGGCCTATTCATACCCCCAATGACTGTGTCATATCACAATGACATCATATTGAAAGAAATAGTCCTACAATAGCAGTTTTATGAAAATCCCAGCATACTTTGCAACCAAGTGGTTTCATTGGTTTGTTTGATTTTTGGAGTGAAATTTCTTTCTGCAACCCTCCATTTTGTATGGTATATACTACAAGGTCTTACAAATATAAGTGATGTCTTCTTTTAGGAGTTTTTGATTTACTTCAATATATATATAAAAGTCATTTTTACTGTAGTTTCTATATATTTACATCGTTTTTACTGTAGTTTCTATATATATAAAACCATTTTTATTCTAGTTTATATATATATATATATATATATATATATATTGTGATCATCTGAATGGGCACAAGGAATTGAGATGCTTTGTATCTGCATTAAATAGTTATATTAAAAAAAAATGAAATAGCCTTACAATTTTAAATTTTTTTGCTGGAGATTGTTTAAAGCTTAGATATGGGTTGCTTATGAAGTTTATTGATCACTTGATAGGTATTCATTATTATTAGTGTGGTTAATGAGGTATTTAATGTAAGGAAGATGGGTTGTTTTTTAATGGAATTGATACATTTTGTCATAAAGATGCACAGTTATTTTATATTATTGTAGTATTGGTTGAATAGTTTCATAATCCTTTATTCATTAATACTTATCCTTTTGTCAACCATTAATAGCCATTTCAATTATATTTAATTAAGATAGTTTAATATTTAGGTTGCAGTACATGTGCATGCATATATGTCTGTATTATGTTTCATTTCATTTTCATCTTTTAATAACAGCAAACAATAGTATATTCACAATAAAAACATTTAAATTACAATAATTATCTTAAATAATTTAACAAATATATATTTCTTTCCAATGATTAATAGATAGTTGAATCAATGAATTATTTTATAAATTAAATAAATTATTAATCATTTTTGTTTAATAGTTAATTAATATTCATTTTTTTGTCTTCATTTAGTTCTAAAAATCAAAGTGATTTGATTTTTTTGAATATGTAATTAGCTGAGATAGAAGAGAAGCATGGGAGTAACCTTGTGAAGGGAAATGAACTTTGTTAAAGAGAGCTATTTAACAAAGATCTCCAGTAGAAAATTTGCTTATTATGTAATGTAATTGTAGCCAGTAAACAGTGGCTCACTTATTGTGAAAATTAAAAACCAGTTGCTGAAGTCAAATTGATTTTAAAAAGGACTTTGGAGCAAAACTTCAAAAGGATCTTAAGAAATTTATTATGGGAAAAGTTAATTAGAATTCAATTCTAAAATTTTAAAAAAAGGTGTGTCAGTTTACTTTACTCTCCTTGATTTAAACATTTTGAATTAACCTCTGCATAACTATTGCTCTTTTAAAAATGTATGTTAATAATGTCCAGTCTACATTACTTCACTTAATTGTCATTTTAAATAAGAATAAATTGCATGAATATTATTGTTGTATCATTAACCAACGTGTGTCTTTTAATATGTCTGGAAAACGCATGCAGAACTATTTTACAGAATATATTTTAATTTTTCACTATTTTCCGTGTTATGTTTTTGTGAGGATTAAACATAAAATTAAGAATATGCATATTTTGATAAATCATGCCATGTTTAAATTCATCATAAAGAGATGACAGTATTTGTTTGGTATTTTTGGAAATAATATGTATTTTAAATGAAGGAAATAAAATGTGAGCTACTTCAAATTAAGTATTTGCTTAAATCAAATGGAAGGATAGAAATGCAGGTAATTTTTGTTCTCTTTGATAAAGATGGAAAATAAAACAAAGTATTATTAACCCTTAAACCGCTAATTATATTATTGGTTGTATGAGGTAAAAATCAAATCTTTTAATTGGCCAACTCACAAATTGAAGACAAAGCCTATTGTTAAAACATATTCGCCTATAATATTAAATTCAACTCAGATACATTTATAAAAAGTATATTACTAATTTTGCAGGTTATGAAGAGAACGAAAGTTCTTTCAAAAATAAATTGCTATTTATTTATTCTAAAATATTCAATTTCGGCAACATAAAAGCTATAATATAAACAAAAAGGTCAACTTTTACGTTATAGAAAAGTAAATATTTCTTTTTACTAAATCTTAAATATTTTTACTAAAATCTTCAATATTTTTCGAAAATAATTTTGTTTTTTTAGTATTCTCTCTGAAAATAATTTGTAATTTCTCAAAATATTCTTTTATAATAATTTAAATCATATTCGAAATGAAAATCTCAGCGTTTTTCTTTATTTTCTTTGATCAGGCGGTTTCTTTGTTCTTTCCAGCCAATCAGAATGTCTTTTTCGGCTGAGAGCATGCTAAGAACCAATCACAAGTAATGTTCTTTCTTTGTTTAGGTTTAAATGCGTTTTTTTTTTTTTACTTGTAAAATAATTCGGAAGAGGGCACCATCTTACAGAACTTTTAAAAACCTATTCAATACCTGTCTAACGAATATTTTAGCATAAGAACTGGCAGAGTTAGAGTGACGTCAGATGTCGACGAGGAGCTTCGTAAGAGGCGGGAAAAGGGTTAATTGAAGAATTATTAATGAGTCATGGTATCTTAATTGGAAATAATCAAAAATAAACTGTGCGTATATTAAATTATAATGTGTTAAATGCTATTCAAGAAACTACTAAAAATAATTGTGTACTTAGTTTAGAACTACAACGGAATGAGTGAGATAATTCCCGTCCAACAGTAACTAAATTGTCTTGTATTTTTGCCATAATAGAAGATAAATTGATTGCTTATGTATGATATAGTAACTCAAATAACTTTGTTATGAACATCAGAGATGCTGAGTTCTATTTAAGCATGATTATATTTGTTTGGTTATCCTACAGCAGTTTATTTTAATTTAAATTCAGTTTGGAATGTGTCCCATATTGTTTCATAAACCTGGAACAGAGCTTTGCAAGTGAACTTTTATTTTAAGTTACAAAACTAATAACCTTTGTTTCTTTATTTTTTTTTATTGCTTGTCATAATTAATGTATATGATAGGTAGATAGGCTTATTTATTATTATGTTTATTTATAATTTGGGTTATTTTGACCTTCAAGACCATCTCTGAAGCGTATCCAAATGAGGAATACACTGGTAAAAAATTGATTGTGTTCAAATAGGTCTTATTGTTCTTTTATGAAGGTAAAAGAAAGAAATATTTTTTAAATATATTATTAGAGAGGTTTATATTTATTTTGCATACTTTATTATCTCAAAGTGAGAATTTTTTTTTTGAATCAACGAACGTATAATAGAAATAGTTTGCAAGATATGAAAGAAAGTTCATTCGTAATAATGATAAATATTAAAATTTAAAGGTAACCTAAAGTTTATTCTGAATTAAAAGTTATACCCTAATGCAATATTTAATTACCATGTTGCCTGCATAGTGTGTAATTTAGAGTTAATTTTATATATGTTTTTATTCGCGGGTGTGTGTCTGTTTTGCACAATTATGACATTTGATTGATAGAGTTCAGTTTGTGAATATTTTATGTATAAATTTCGAGTGCTGTCATATTCTACTGAGTTGAACAGATTAGTAGGTTATCTGTATGTATTTATCTGCCAGCATGCATTTATAATGTTTGATATTTAGAAAAGCTATGAGAATAGAAAGAAATCTGATTGCGTTATAATGTCTGTAGGGATAAAAGATTTTGCTTATTTAGTATATGTTAATAATTTTCCATGAGTAGAGCCTAGTTTCTATTATATGTGTATGATTAAATGATATTTTGAAGTGATGATTTCTTAGAGCCTGGTGATGAGGAAAAAGTCCCCACCAATAGTGTATTTAGAAGTAGATGAGTTATTGTTGAAATATGATTAAATGATGTTTAAGAAGTTATGTGACGTTTTTCTTAGATTCTTGGTGATGAGGAAAGGTGCCCCACCAATGATGTATTTAGAATGAGATGAATTATTGTGGAAGTGTTCAGTAAGAGTTTATCTGCTCTTCATGTAGATTTCCCTTATAATGTATAGTATGTATAATCATGAAAATATAGCTATGTGTTAATTAATAGGTGGCCAGATAAATTGTTAGATTAATTCTTGATGTAATATTAGTGTCTTATTTTATTGATGAATTATGACAGTGTCTGAAATAAAATAATTGTATGATATTTTCTTAATGAATGGAGAGTTTGTATAAAAGATTATTTTATATTATTGCTGCTTAAACCTGCACACACACGCGTAATATAAATAATATCGCGTATATAAAATATAGAGTTATTGAAATTAAAATGGGAAATAAATATTTTAAAATACAGTGTATTTATTTAAATAAAGGTTATAAATCATCAAATCATCAGAATGAACATGATTTTGTTGCTATGCATGAAAGGTATACGTAATTGAAAGTGATTATTTAGTCAATTAGAGAAAGTTGCTTTGTTGAGAGTCAAATATAATTAATTTGATTTATTTTATTAATCAATAGTAATATCCTCACAAAAGTATTTTTTGTGCTAATAATATAACATGTTGTTTATTTAGTGTCATGTAGATGAAACATGTAGGCAAAGCATGTGTTCGAAATCAGAATATTTAAGTTTTGTTGTTAATTTGCTTTGATAATAGGGATAATCCCAAACTGATGCTCAAAGTTTATTTGATAATTTAAAAATCTGTAAGACAAATAGTCCATTTGTAAATATCATGTTATACCAAGTTTATTTAATTGTAATAAATGATTTGTTTTATTTAAAATCTTAAAAACTGTGTCTTGAGTTATTCTTGTGTACATTCGTGTTTCCATTTCCACATCTCCGCATTTCATAAATCTATTACAAAATAGATATATTATTTTAGAGTTATAATATTAAATTTTCTAGTGTCTGACAATATTGTTTTTCTTAATCCAAACATTATAAAAGAACATTTGCCACTTGATAAACATATTAAAAAGGTTGCCAAGTCAGTATATTTGTTAGATGATGATATGAGATTAAAATGCCCTATTTCTGTCATTATCTTATTACTGAAACACAGTAAAATATTTAATCAATTTGTCTCATTACCTTTTATCATACTTTAGAATTATAACTTAGGGGCCAATGTAGTTTATTTAATTCAACTGTGTTTGTTAAAATTCCCTGAGATCTTATTATTTCTTGATTGGCATTAAAGTAGATGTTTAGATTATGATATGCCAAGTCATAGAATTGTTTAAAAATATAATTATAGCAAGCTGATATATGTTATACTTGGATGAAGGAAGAAATTAAGTTTAAAGTATATTTTAATAGACTGTACCAAATAAACATTATGATTCTTTATTATACAATTAATTAACAAAGGAATTTACATTATATTGAATGTTTTATAATATTTCTTCTTTTATTCATTTATTATCATGTATCTTAAAAACTGCCTATAGCCTCCCACTGAGCTGAGCTGAACATAAACTTAAATATAGAGTCTCAGTAATAATTTTGTATTATATATTTTATTATATTGTTCTATTCATTAATAGAACTGGCGCCTGGGCATTTCGCTCATGTAATGTATATGAGCGGTGTTGGGAGTGTAGGTTATAATATATATATATATATATAAATCGTTTTTACTTTAGTTTCTATATATACATAAAAAGTCATTTTACTTTTTAATATTTAAAAAATATCAATAAATCAATTATAAATTACTGTTAAGTTTAAAAAATAGGAATATGTTTTTACTTGTTAATAAATAAATGACAATAAGTTTCAAATAAAAATTAAATTTTTATAATAACTATTGGGATGATAAATTTTGAATAAGAAAGCGAGAAAAAAAAGTATACAAGCATTTTCACATACAAAAAATAACATCTTTCATAATATTTATTCAAATAAATACTAATCTTATTCAAGTAAAACATTACAATACAATATTGTATTGTTCTTGTGATGTGGACACTTGTTGAAATGAAACCGAAACAAATAACTTGACTGGAAATGCATTATATAATCACAGTGACACCAATCTTATTCTTGCCACTGCAGCATATATTTTGATTCTGAAGTAAGTTATATGCTGAAAGTGCAATGCAATACCACTATTATGATGCATTTAGTGTTATTTTTCAATATGTAATATAACTTACAGCTCAACATGGCCATTGTTATGATTTTATAATTATGCTGTGTAGAAAATATAATATATTAAATTAAAGATAATAAAGAGATTGTGAATAATATTTCTTTAAATTCATGTATCTGAATTAAATTTTCACAACCACAAATTTTTGCTTCATGACCTCATTCGGGATTGTAACCCACAGTTTAAGAAATGCTGCTTTAGGCTATAATTATGATAGTCCATTAGAGTTCATTTCATTAATATATATATAATGGAAGATGAAAAGTATATTTACCTAGGTTTTATAATAGCACAGGACACTTTCATTGGTTTAGTTTGTTTTTGTGTGTTCTCATCACTTGTTTACTACCAACTGGTTGCCTTTTTGTTTTCCATTGATGGTTTCTTGTTTTCTTTCCATTCTTCAGGTTGACAATGGGAGACAGAGATTATTAGCATCTCACATATCACAGGTCAGGCATTAGTTCCAAGTTGAGAACATCTGATGGTACTGAGGACTCAGGCTTAAAGACCAGATGAACACTCCTACTGTTCTTTATCACCACATGTTGCTAGGCCAGCCTTCAGTAATGAATGGTTTGAGGTACAAGTCTACTAAAAGCATGGGCAGTTTTCCAATAACTTTTCCTGACTATCTTTTTTTATATATATTTGTTTTAATAATAATACTATCACAGCAGAGTATTAATAGCAATAATACTTATATTCTGACATGAAATAATAATTCAATAGTACTTATACTCTGACATTAAATAATAATCTGCCTACCTCACAGTTTTTTTCTTTTCTCTCTTTTATACTTTCTCTCTCACATTATTTTATCTTTATCATGAATTAGATCAAGTTTGATTAATTCTTGAATTTTCTGCTATCTAATCCTATTTCAAGATTATTCTAACTATCTCATTATTTTACATTGATGAATTAGTTTGTATGGTTTTAATTAATTTTAATTGTTAGTTCCAGTATTTTTATCTGCCAGCAATCTTTTACCTAATTATATTTTAAAGTTTTTACTTTCACAAATTAAACTTTGTTTTGATTTTTATATTTGCTTGTTTTTATTTAATTTTTTTCTCATACAAACATTTTTTTCTATATTTATGAAAATGAGAGCTAATTTCAATCTTTATTTAATACTTAAGAATTGTTCTCCCCACTCTAATCTTAAACTTTTATTCTACTTAAAAAAAAATTGTATATGCAATCATTTATTTTTGATACAATTATATTTATTGAAAGTAAGCTATTTTGTTTTATTAATAAAGTAATCACTTCCTTCTTTTTTTCTCTTGAAATAAAAATATGTAACATGATTATATGTGTAGTTTTAATATATATATTTCACTAGCATTACAGTATATATTTTGTACATGCATTTAATTATATATGTATAATAAAGCAGTAACTGTTGCTATTTAAAATTGTTTACAGTTTTTATTTTAAAAGAGTTGTTTTAAAAAAAAACATCTTAACTAGAAAATTTGCATTATTATAACCATGGATATTTTTTAAAAATAATGATCACAAATTTTCTTATTAAAACTGTCAAACAATTTTAAATATAAAACTTAGTTACTGATTTATTATACATATATAATTACTTACATATACTAAATATATATATAGTACTTACATATTATTTGTATATAGGTCATTAGATATTTTTTATGTTCAGAAATTAATTAAGTCAATCTTTATTGTATATAATAAGGAAGTTGCCTTGACAACAATTTGAAATTGTTGTTTGTTATTAATATTGGGATTGTCTATGTGTTAACTGGTTTTTAATGATCACTTATAAACCCATTTAGCCTTGAGCATTATTACATTTATTATTTAAGTAATACTTGGTTCAATTTGAAAATTATAATTGCTGTTTGTAATGTTATAATTGATTATTTATTAGTCTACATTCAGAATAAGTTTTATTTACCTGTGTAAAGAAATTTATTTAAAGTTCTTATCAATAATTTCAATCTCTGTGGTCAAGTTGCAATCTTTAGTGAATATATAAATATATTGGATAAATAATAAATATAGCATTCCACCTTAATTGTTAAAAGGAGGTTGCCTTGACACCAGTTTGAAATTGTTGTTTGTTATTGATATTCAGATTGTCTAAGTTTTGACTGGATTTAATAAAATATATATTGTAACTGGTTGGGTTACATGGTCTACATCAATATAGTTGTGCGTATATATATAAAGTAAAGGAAAAGTAAAAATAACCATAGACAAACATTTTTCGTAGATATTTTCTATTTTTCTGAAATAATAAGCATAATAAAAGATTAAATAATTCTGAATTTGAAATAAAAGTTGAAAATAAATTAAACATTTAAAAAGATCTAATAAATATTTTTATTGTATTTTGATACTGAAATCTATTTTGAATGTTTTTAATTAATTGGTAAATTTCTATTTATGTAGAAATCTTTATATAGCACACTATGAAAAAAAGCCCAATGTTGCTTTCAAAAAGATTAAAATTATTTTTAACCAAGAGAGTAATTAGAAAATAATCTCTTTTCAATTAAGGTGTTTTTTATCACCTCAGATGACTCTTATAAAAAGGGCTGATAAAAATATCCGTTCAGTTGGCTTTAATATTTTAGAAAAACAGTAGGCCAAATCCACCAGCTTCAAAGTCTGGTTTTTAGTTTGGTTTTAATATTCCTAAGTAGCATTTGCTTTACAGAGTTATACAGATAGTTACCATTGATGAGATGTAGCTTAAGTCAAGGCAGGAAATCCAGCTGCAGTCTGTTGATTCACTGGGGGAGTTTAGATGCAACTAGAAGGAAGACGCACTTCTGTCTCTATCATCATTAAATGTGGACAAAACAACTGGCTGACTTGAAGGATATATGGAACCAAGTCAATGACCACATAAACCTTATTATGACAAATCTGGAATATACTTTCCTGATGGACCAAAAACTAAGCTTACCAAGAAAACCCCAGCTTGATGAAGTAGTTATAAGTGTGAGAAGCACCAATAAATGTATATACAAAAGTGAGTTGTTTTTGAAATAATTCACTTAAAAGACGTTTTAAAATTCTTATATTTAACTTAAAGACAATATGATCAGTCAAATGCAACATGTGATAGGGTTATATATAATAATAAAATTTTTAATAATTTCTTGGGTCTGAAGTGTCATATATATGAAATGATCTTATTTTTTATTTATTAAAAAAAGGAGACACAGTTTAAAAGTGAAACAAGCACAAATAGTCTTGCTTGGATTTCAAAAAATATCTAAGAGTAGGAAATGGATGATTCTGGAAATATTATAATTGATTAACAATACTCAATTAAACACTGATTTTATTTTTTTTTTAAAAATTTTAAATAGTAATGAGAGAATTAATAATTGGTTTATATATATGTCAATATTATATATATTCAACAATGAATTAATTAGGAAAAAGATATTTTAATAACTTTATTATTTGGTCAAACCAAAAATATTACGTGATATAGATGACAGTGTGCATATACATGCACACACACATATGTAAAATTTTAATCATTTATTGTATTTTATATAATGATTCAAATGTCTAGAAATTATAATGCCATGTGTCTGTGTGCATATACATGCCACATGGACTTGTATAAGTAAATTTTAATTATGATATTTATATGATGATTGAAATATTAATCAATTGTACTGCACATGTCTATGCATATGTCAAGAAGTGTCAAATAGACACATGTAAAATTTAATGTTTAATGATTATTGTATTTTAAATGAAAATTGAAATATATTTATTTAATAGTAAAATGCCATCTGTGTGCTTACATAGAACATATATGTAAATGATAATGTAATAACTTGAGCTGTGTATAGTAATTTTGTAAATCCAAATGTGATAATTTTTTATTGTATATTAATCAAAATCAAAAGGCATAATTTATATATATATAGCTATATTCTAAAGACTTTAATTTTAAATTTTATTATTATTATTATTATTATTAAACATGTATTCAATTGTTAAAAATTTTATTGCATTATCTCTTGGTCACAATAAAAGTACCTGATATTGTGTTCTGAACTATATTCATGCATCACAGTCTGATATATAAATGGGGATGTATTTAGTGTTTAAAGAAGATCCAGTGATAATAAATCATCATCATCCAGGTTTTCACATAATATTATACTTTTTAAAACCCATGCACTACATTTTATTTTAGTTTGATCTTAAAAATGAAGTTTATAGTTGATCAGTTTTTTAATGGCACTAAGTGGTCTGAGCATTGGTGATGATCAGCATACTTTAAAATCTTGGCATTATTATTTAGATTTTTATTATTGTATATTCAAATGGATTAGCACTTAGTTTGTTCATCCAAATTATGCTTAACTAAATGCCCCAAGATGGCAAAGGTTCAATAATTAGCTTGGTCTACAGTAGGCCCATTTCAAATCCAGTCATCAAATTGACTGTTGATGTATCTTTTTTATATTCCAACTCAGTCACAAGATTGACTGTTGATTTTATTTTGATTGTTGATTATTCATGATGAAGAATGGTTATTTTGAGTATTATTTACTTTTACTTATTGATAATGTTGGTGGATTTATAATTATACTGTATAGTTGTTCTAAGGAGTTAACTGGGTTGATCTCAGAGATTTCTTGATCTCATGCTCTTTTGTAATATAAAAATTGTTTATATTTCTTTCTGTAATATCATTACCTTACTTTAAATCTTCCTTTATATCTTAATTAATATCATTAAACATTAATATGCAATTACTTATACATTTTTAATACTTTAATTAATTTAATGTTTTATATCATTATTTAAATTAATTTTAATTAAAATATTTTTGTATTTTTCTGAAGATTTTCAGTTCCCATTTTTTATCACATAGCCCCATCTTATTACCCCATCCTGTTACAATATATTGTAATGGTCAGGATTGTACATTTCCTCAACAGACCAAGAGTCTGAGCCAGAAAACCAAAAGCTGACCAAGTTAGAATAGTAATATCCTACATCTGATCATACCTCAACTCTCTTACTCATTCTTCCAAGTCAACCCAATGCAAATGACATGCCTGAGGTTACACTCAATATCTCTTTATTCACGTTCCAGCAATAGCAAAGCAGTAAAACATGAGATCCCCCCCCAACACATATTATATAACTTAACTAGTGATTCATAAAGAATGAGCAAAAATGGAGACTAAGACAAATTTATATTTCATAAATTTAATGTAACACTTAATAAATTATAAAGCAAATAAATTGTGTATAGTTTGCTCACACGCAGGTGAGTGAATACTCAAGATTACAAAGAACATAATACAGCAATTTATATAGTACTCACATGCAGGTGAGTAAATAATCAGGGTTACAAATAATATAATAAAGCAAATTATATAGTGCTCACATGCAAGTAAGTGGCTTTAGGGGTTACAAAATGTTTAATTAGTCTATGACCTTAATATGCTCATACCATCTTCTATGTCATAACTCATGCTGTGTTCTATATAGTGGAAATCAGTAATAGTTAGAGTGATCAATTTATTGGTAACTGATAGAGATTATATTATTATTTTTACTAAGTTTAAACTCAACTATAATGATATTTGCATGATATTATATATAATTGCTACACAGATAAACACATAATTCAGATTCCGAATCGGATCAAAGCCGAAGTTACTTTCTAGGAAAGCTGAACTGAGGTGTGGCAGTCGAACATCAAATTCTAGTTTGTTATAAACTATAATATCAGAATAAGTGCACCTTGAATGTGTTCTTAATTGAGGTTTATTACCTAGTAATCAGTTTCTCAGACCAGGCTATTTTCTGTAATACAAAGAAGCCTTTTTATTCAAGTGAGCAGAACAGTGGCTTATGAACCCTTTGGAATGCTTTGGTTTCTTCAAATACAAATAAATGTCACAGTTGCTTAAACTTTCGAAGCATGACTTGACATGGAAATGATCCTGGTGTAGGCCATTATAGGTATAGCAAGGAGAGATGCACATTTATATTAACTAGCAACACATTTGCAATGCTAATTTAATATTTTCATAAATTAATTACACAAAAACCTTAGCTTTTTTCGGTGCTACTACTACTGGTCAGTTCATAACTGAGATTATTAAGTCACATGATAAAGGCGATAATAAGAATCTGATTTAAGGATCTCTGCATAGCTTTTTAATCTTTAATTAAATGGAGTTATAGCAAATTTAAAGATTTACTAGAACTTGGAACATTAATTATATGTCATAATTTACATCTAATATTAAACAAACTGATTTTTGAATAATCTATGTCAAATATGGATTCTTAAATAGCTCATGCAAAATATTGATTCTTAAATAACTTACTCAAATATTAATTTTAAATAACTCACAAAATATCCATTTCAAATAACTTACACAAAATATGCATTTTAAATAACTTATGCAAATGTGCATTTTTAAATAACTTACACAAAATATACATTTTAAATAACTTGTGCAAAATATATTTTTAAACAACTTACTTTGTGCATTATAAGTAACTTATTCACTCTAGCATAAATAATAGTTTGATTTCAGTAGGGAGTTTTGCCTATATTTCTTTATATTACAATAATCTGACAGGCCTACTTGCCCCTCCGATAATTATTAAAACCTCATCCCTCCAATAATTATTAAAACCCACAAAACTCCATTCTGATGAACATAGCATAAATTAATGAACATAAAATTAAACTAAAGATAGATGGCATAAGAACAAATTGCAGAAACAATCAGTAAAATTATAATTTAGAAACAAAGAATTTGTTTGAAATGGTTTTATAAAACCTAAATATTTATGCTTACTTAAAATATTTATGATCAAGCAAGAATTTTGAGAATGCTCTAAACTTTAAAGTAAATTTAATATAAATAGTTTAGTTTAACATTTGAATGATATAATTAAATACAAGATTTGATTAGTTAGCTAGCTTTTAATTTGGAATGGGTTTAGTAATAAAATTAACATATTCTGCAGAATGATTTACCAGTAAAGTCTTTCAAGGCTTTCTTTACTGTGCATTTTTTTATTTTTAAATTGGTTGTGGCTTTTCTAGGTTTGAGTCTGGATGCAGCTTTGTAAATTTACTTCAGTGGTGGCTTTCCTCCATCACTTCAGTCAAGAACTCTAGTATTTTAGATGTAACTTCTTCATCACTGGGCTCAGGCTGAGGTTGATGTTCTCTTCCATTCAGTAGCAGTTTTGTGGAAAATAGACAGCTGTCTGTTGTCCCTTAGCCAATGGTCTTCATTTGAACAGCTTTGTTAATGGCTTAGTCTCTGGTCTTTCAGAAAATATGTATCAGCAGCAGCAACCACCACTTTTGATGGCTACTACAGACCTTTTACATATTCTGTTTTTGATAGTAGGTCCCTCCCCCTTTTCCTTTTGCGATGTCACTTGTTTACTGGTTTGAACATTGCCTTGAACCAAATTTCCACTTAGTAAACTATTCACCACAGTTAAATCTGGACTTAAAAGCTCTATTCCCTCTAGTTTTTCAATTTGCATCATAGCTACATCCAGAGTTAAAGATCTATACTCTAGAGTTTTGCAATAGCACTTAGTATAAAATTTTATGCTTGACTGAATTGTATAATTTGTCTTAGTTATTATTTTAAATGGGTGAAGTTTCAGCCAAAAGATTATTTTTAGACAAAATGTTAAAACTCATAAACAAATTACAGCTTGTGTAATTTTAAACAAACAATAGAACTTGAAAATTATTTAAAATGAATATTAAAACTTAAATGAATAATTTTATAAATTCTAACTATATAAATTCTAACTACACACTTCTATGTTTACTTCAGTTTTAACAAACATAAAGAAATATGTACGTATATTTATGACTGTATTTTCATATTATAGTAAACAAGGCAATTATACACACATATACTCAACAATATTACAAGCACACTCAAAGTTTTAAATTAAAGAAACACAGGCAATCTGAGTGAAACAAAATACCCTATTATAGAATATAGTAGGTGAAACAGATCTGTTTCATAGCAATCCATCCCCAAATGAAAAAAAAATGAAAAAAAAATTTTCTTCTCTCTCTCTCTACTCTCCATTTGTAGCTCTCTGTTTTTACCTAGTGATTCTACACACAATTCATGTAACTTTTATCCGACCCTTTCTCTATTTTTTTTCCTTCTTTTTCTACTAGTCTTATCTACTTTCCTCAATCTCTCTTTCCCATTTCTGGTACTGTCTTTTAGGTCCTGGATCAATTATGTGGCCAATACACCAATGTCTTCGTTGTAGCTCAGATAATGAGTCATATGAATATAAACATGATTAAATAAGGCCACCCTAAGTCCAATACTCTAATTTCTTGCTATGACTCAGGTAATAGGTTATATGAATATAATGATTAAGTAAAGTAACACTAATTCTAATTATTAACTTCCCTTACTATAATTCAGGTAGTAGGTTATAAAAATGATTTATAAATGTGATTAAATAGGGTAAATTTTACTAACTAACTTTCCTTTGTCATTCAGGTAGTAGGTTATAAATATGATTTATAAATGATTAAATAAGGAGACACATTCTAATTATTCTATCAACTAACATTCAGCACAAAAGAACCTAAATATAATTTTCCTACACCCTGCTTTAAGAGAGCCTCTGATTTGATACATCTAATAGGCATGGCTTCAAGCTCCTTGCATAATACGTACCAAAAAATGTGTTGATTCTTCAGCAACATGAAAGCATTGTTTTCCCAACTCTCCTTTATCTGATATGGCCCTTTGTAGAGAGAGTAAAATTTCTTGTACTTGGATAAAGGTCAGCTACTGGGTGGCATATCTCTCACCCAAACCCAGTCCCCTACATTGAATTTACACATCAATTTTTGTTTTCTTCCCCTATACTCTGCTGCCCATTTTAGGTATATTAGAGCCTGCTCTTTATCCTGTTGGTGGTCCACTGTTTCACTCTTTATGCTTAATGGTATGGGGATTACTTGCAAGCAATTTTTACCAAAATAAAGTCTGATGGTGAGAACCATGTGGACTCGTGCTTAGTTTTGTTTATGCTCTACACTATGAGGTCTGTGTTCTTTATCCAATTTTTGTGATTATCCCCTACTGTTGCCCTATATAATCTTCCCAATTTCTTCATGATTCTCTCACAGGGATTTGACTGGGGGTTTTGTATGGAGGTCAGCACATGTTCAGTATTTTGCTTTGCCACCCAACTCTTCCATGCTGCTGAAGTAAAGGCTACATCTCTGTCTGACAATATAGTTCAGGGCTTCCCTATTTCCTGAAATTGTCTTCCTTGAAGTACCCTAACTGTCTCTTGGGTGTTCATTGATCTTACAGGATAAACCTGTACAAACTTAGAAAAAGCCTCATAAGTGACTAACAAGTACTTATACCTATTGAATGGAGGTAAAGAGCCATAATGATCTATGCCTAGCAGTTGGTTGGGTTCTGTAGGAAGAATGTTGTTCAAAGAACCCTTGTATGTCTTATTGGGAGGTTTATTTACAGCACAGGAACTGCATTGTCTCGTGCCTATTAATATGCTTTCATATAAAGCTGGCCAGTAAAATTGTTGATGCACTGCTTCTTCAGTTTTTCTGGGACCATAGTGTTCAATAGCCTTGTGTATGTTTTCTATTATTGACTCTCTTAATTCTGGTGGGACTAAAGTCTTGCATTCCTTTCTTCTCGGGTACATTCTTGGTTGTAGCACTCCCTCCCTAAGCCTGAATTTCTTGGGGCCTTGACCTATAGGGGTCCCTTGTGTAAATTCCCTCCAGGTTTCCTGTATCAGTTTTTTATATGGGGAATACTTCCACTGCCACTGGGCTATGTTTGCTAGTTTAGTTTCAATAGACAAGCATTGTATTTGCATGATGCTACCCACTGGTTCATCAGATAAACAGGGGTTTTCTGCCTCTATCTTAATAGGATTCCTACTCAGGATGTCAGCAACCACATTTTCCTAGCCAGGGTAGTATCTAACATGGTATCTAACATGGTAATTAAACCTCTGAAGAGACAAACTCCCCCTTACCAATCTATCACTGGTCAAATAACTACGATTTAGAAATTCAAGGCACCTATTATCAGTAATGATGGTAACCTGCAATTCCAACAGAAATTGTTTAAATTTCTCACAGGCCTATACAATGGCCAGTGTCTCCTGTTCTCTTACCATATAGTGCTTTTCCAGTCTCTTCAAAGTGCAGATGATGAAGTATAATACCCTCTGTTGTTGTGTTTCACTAAGTTGAAACAAAATAGCACCCATACCCACATGGCTGCAGTCTGTCTGCATGAAAAGGGTTGTCCAAAATATGGTGATGGTTTGTAGAAACTTTGCCTTTATGTTCTGGAACTCTGCTTGTCTCCTGTCACCCCAAACTCAGTTGCTACCTTTTTTGTCAGTTCTATCAAGCCAATCATGTCCAAAGTGAACCCTGGGTGGAATTTGTGGTAGTAATTACAGAGACCTAGGAATGAGCATAGACCCTTTTTAGTGGCAGATTCTGCAAACTCCTGGATGGCCTTAATTTTGTCAGGGTCAGTCCTTACACCTTCTCTGCTGACAATATGGCCCAAAGAGGAAATCTCACTTTGTATAAATCGGCTCTTTGACAGGATTGATAGTGATATTTTTATGGTAACTCTTAGAATAGATTTTCTAGGCTCTCTGTTTGTTCTGCATAAGATTTAGATGCCTCTACCACATGATCCATATAACTAATAATACATTTTTTACTTGTTCTGAGAGGACCTGATCTAAACATCTCATTAGACCAGCTGCACTATTTTTAAGTCCAAAGGGAACATTCTGGAATACACAAGAATGCCCCTTGTACCAAAAAGCTGTGTATTGGCAGTCGTGGGGATCAAGCAACATCCACCAGTAGTGAGACATTAGATCTAGGATTGAAAAGATTTTCATGCTCTTCAAATGTAAAAATATTTCCTTTATATTAGGTGTGGCATCTCTTTCTGGAACCATCATGTTATTTAAAGTTCATGCATTTAAGCAGAGCCATACTGAACCATCCTTCTTTTTTACTACCACCAATGAGTTATTATAAGTAGAGAGTGCCTTTTTAATGATTCCCCATTCTACCATTTTCTGTATCAGCAACTCTACTGTTTCTTGATACTGGAATGAGATAGAGTATGTTTTAGCCTGTTAATATCCCTCCTTTTTTATCCTGATATGGTGCTGGTAACTTTATTATACCTGTTGTATTTGAGAAGACATATTTGTACTCTTCTAGGATCCTTTGTAAAACCTGCCTCTCTTCCAACCCTGTACATCCTACCTGCTTAATTTTTACTCTCACCTTTCCCTCCTCTACATCTTTCAGAAACATAGACTGATTATTAGTGAGGCCCTGTTCTTGCATTTTAAGAGTTTCTTGGTATACTATGACATTCCTGGGCTTGAAACTAATGGTGCCTTGATGTTTGCCTAAAAAATCTGCTCCTAACACTACTTCCTGTAGTAGGTCCCACATAATCATAAAAATGTGCCATATTTTGAGGAGACTCCAAGCTATTTCTACCAATATATGATAGTTTTCAGTCTTCATTTGTTTTCCATTGGCCATAAACAATTTCAAAGACCTGAGAGGGAGTTTTTGAATCTTGTGACCTAGTAATTCTACCCTAGTCACCCAGCTGTTAGCCACAAATGAGAGTTGACTTCCCATATCTATTAATGCCACTACTTTATGATTATCCAACTCTATAGCTACCAAGGGACATGCTCTAACACTTATCCCAGACTTTTCTTCCCCAACTTCTCTCAGGGTACTCATGGTGGACCCACAATGCTCTATTTCATTCCCTTTTTTTAAGTTGGGCATCCATCTATGAGAATGGTTTAGTGGAACCTTTGTAGTTTAATGACCTTGGTACTGTGGACCTTCCCTTATATGATATGCTACTCTGGGGCACCTTGCTAAACCTGTGGTGTGATCCTCTACTCTTCTGCCTAACAACCTGGCACTTGACATGTTCTAACTTCCTAACTTTCTCAGGCATTTCTTTGTGTATATGGGTATAATCTATGGTAGTTAGGAAAGCTACCATCTTCTTCACTGTGCATATCTACACTCCACCATCATCTGTTGCACATATCCAAGCATATTTTGCTGAATTATATGGATTATTTGAGTCTCAGTAAATAGAAATGCATTCAAGAATATGAGATGTGCAACCTGGTGCATAAAAAATTGCATGAGCATTTCTTTTGTGACCGACCCATAGTGTTCCCTGAGTACAGTTTGGTACATTCCATCCTGTCTCTCCTCGCTCCAGAAAGTTCTTACTAATGCCATTGCATATTGCTCAAATGTGTGAGGATTTTCTTTACAGCAATCCCACCAGGACTGGGCATACCCTTGTAAGTAGTGTGTAGCTAGCATGATTTGGTCCTGAGGGTCTATCAGCTGGAACCTAAACAACTCAGTTAGACTTTGAGATATATTCTAGGACTTTCCTTGACATCTCCTTTAAAGGTTTTGACCTGTATATATTTTGACAGTTAGGCCTGTTGCCTAATTGTATCTATGCCTATCACCCCTTTTTTCTTGCTCTCTTTGTTCATCTCTCCCCTAAGACCATCTTCTCTGGTTATCATACTTCTCTGAACCCTTTCTCTTTTCCCTACACTGGTTATTTGCTCTTGATTTACACACTCTTTTGTTTCTGCCTCTGGGGACCCTCTACCTTCCCTTCTGGCTTCTTTTCTTTGTACAATCCAATCCTCAGCATCCTTTACTTCCACCTTGCCTTCACTAGCTAACATTCTTTTTGATGCTAACTCTCTACCCATACTATCTCTTTCAGCTCCTTTTCTACTCTATTTACACTCTCCTGCAGCCCTTGTATCTCTTGTAATATATCTACTCTTCCTTCTGTGGTCTCTTTAATCACTATCTCTAACTCCCTTTCTAAACCTTCCATTTTCTCTCTGTTTCTCATCTCATGTCTAGTATCTCTTTATGCAGGCTGTCTCCCTGTTGTACTAACTAGCTCCTTACTGTTAGGACCTCCCCTTTTACTATCCTCAAGCTAGTTTCCATTTTTTGTACCTCCAAGAGGTCCTCACACTCTTTCTGCATTTCCTCATTTTTCTTTCTACATTCAATTGTTAATTTCCCCATTGTTTCTTCCAGAGTTTGGAATCTCTGTTCTATCTTTTCTTCCTTGTTCTCTAACATTTGCTCTATATCTTGAAGCATTTTCTCTTTGTCTTCTTTCCTTTCTTCCTTATCTCTATTCTTCCTTTTCTTCTCTATCTCTTTTTTATTCCCTTTCTGCCTTGTCTTTTTCCTTTTCTTCTCTATCTCTCCTCTTTTTCCTTTTCTTCTCTATCACTTTTTTCTTTGTCTTCCCTTTCTGCCTTGTCTTTTTCCTTTTCTTCTCTATCTCTTGTAAAACAATTAAAAAAATTTGAAGATATAAAATTTTCCTCACATAATTTTTTCTCTAATGTTAATGCTCTTAATATAAATAAAGTAATCTAATCATTACTGTTGCTCTTTGATAAATATTATTAATAATAAGACAAAATCTCATGACTATATTTTGATGAACCAATATTTAAATTACCATAGAAATACAAATAGAATAAAATACCTTTTTATAATCCACAAATCCAAAACATTATGGCTATGGAGATTTGTTGATCTTTTGTATAACTTCTCTAAATGCTTGAATGGGATTTGTTATGTTGAAACCACTTTAAATACAGCATGTTTTCTTGCTTGCTTAAAACTCAAAGTAAGATTAATTGTAATTATAATGATAAAAACCTTTGTATAAAACTAATAGGTCTATAATTTGAAATACCTTCTTTATCACCTTTCTTAGATATAAAATATCTACTCTATTCTAATATGCAACTGACACATTTTTTATCATTTGGACATTTGGTATATAACTTTTGCAAAAAAATTTATTGCATTATCTGCTTTTTTAAAGATATCAATTATAATTCCACCATTTCACTGCCCTTATCCCTTTTTTATAGATTTAATTGCATGTCTCATTTGTTTATTCATAATTTTGGGAAATTTAGAAGATGAAATGACTGTAGTGGTTACTTTATTTTATTAGCTTTTTATTATAATATAATTCTTTATAAAAAAAATCATATTTTATGATGTTTTTTTTTTGGTAGGGGGAATATTTCTATTTTTTTAATTTTTTTATTACTGAGCTTAAAATCCTTAGTTGTACAAATGAATTGAAAAGTAACTGAATTTGAGATAGAAATTTCAAGTGAACAAAGATTGTATATTTACAGGGAATTACTTAAAGATCTTTTTGCCTAGTATGGAAGTGAAAGTGACTCAGAAAATTTTGTCTAAAAATAGTTTGTTTTATAAAGGGTGTCTAGGTTGTTATGCTCCAAAAATTACTCACTAAAATAATACAAAATAATAATATTACTAGTAGTAATAATAAAATGAAAATTATTGATAGTATTATAGTTAGGTATTAGAAATTTAACCTTTTTTCTAAATATAGGTATGTGAAATGTATAATCATTACTCAATAAAAAAAATTTATCACCTGAATATAAACTGTTATTGGTAGTAAAAAGTTATTAAGATTTAAGATTAACATAAGTGTTTATAATCAACTTAAAAAAAAAGAAAAGAAGCTTAATAAAATTGTATTTATAAGTTGGACTATTTTCATCATCTAATATGAGTAGTGAATGTCTTTAGAAAAATGCAACTTTATTTATATATTCCAAATACATTCAACTGTTAGTAATAGCACATAGGTTAGTATATGCACAATGTTTCAAGAGGTATTACCCTCCTCTCTTCTTCAACTGTTTCTGGTTTCTCCCATGAGAGTACTAGCATGAGAATCAAACCTGAACCCTTAGATTCTTAAATTTTGAATTTTAAGGTAACACTCTTAACCAACAAAGCCATCCTGTCAAAGGCAACAGTCAGTAAAAATATCATATACTTATCTATGAGAGATTCCTGTGATTTCTTCACTTTTATCTAAGAGCAAAGTTGATTAATTGTGTTCATATATTATGTATAGTCATTCTAGGTTGACTTATAGGATTTTTTGCCATTGTCATGTAAGTAAGATTGTTTGCCTTTATCATGTAAGTAGCTTCCTTAACTTTTCTGCTTTGTACCTTTTCTTCTCTATCCAATGTTTTTGCATTTTCCCAATTTAACATATGTTCATTGGGATATACATGATCTGCTACTTTAGACACATCTGTTTTTTTCTTCTAATCATAAGTTTGTGTTCTTGCGAGTGCTTTGCAATGAGATGGCTGGTTTCACCAATATTTATTCTTCCACATTCACATGGTATTTCATAGATGCAGTTTTTTTTCAGCATTTCAAATTGAGCCTTTCTAGATGTTAGAATTTCTCATAACATGGTATGGCTCTAAAAGTCTGTTTTGATGTTATACTGATTGCAGGCTTTCCTTAATTTTTCTGCTATTTTTGGTATGTATGAGTACACTACAGCAGTGGTCTTCAACATTTTCACACCTGTGGACCAACAAAAATAAGAATAAGATTTTGCAGACCAGCAGAAGTTTCAGATAAATTTTCTAGCCTTAGATAAGCATAATTGTTATAACTGACCAAAACAGCACACTAGTTATTGTGTATTGTAATGGTGTTGATTACCTTCACATGCTGAACATTCTTTCTTGAGTAGTGCAGTCATACTGCTACAGAAAACAGTACAACAACAATCATTCTCATTAATGTGCTTGCATTTCTATGTTTATTATTTCATTATTAAAAAATGCAAGAATAAAATGTTATTCGCCTGAATGGTGGGAAATATCACAGCTAGTGTAATTGCATGACAATTGTTATGATAAATGTAATATCTGTATTTAATGTTAAATATACAAGATGAAGTTTTATATATATATTGTGCCATTACAATTTAGTCATATATATATATAATGTTAAATATACAAGATGAAGTTTTATATATATATTGTGCCATTACAATTTAGTCACTAGATAAATTTATAGTAATGTGCATGTAGAAAAGGTAAACCAAAAATCATCATCAAAACCATAAAAGAAGCTGTAGGGCATCCAAGTTCAAACCCTACCAGATCAAAATTTTAAATGCTTTAGTCAGAAAGAGAGTGGGACAGCTATTATATGCTTTACTTGTTTGTGTGTTAATAAATCTCAAAAAGAGCAGCACACACATTTAATATTTAAATTTTCTGTTAAAAAGCAAAGTTATAATGCATACGTATAGGCAATGTATGTGTAAATTATTTAATTGTTTTATATTTCAAATATACAACATTTTAACTTTCTTTAAAACTAACCTATGCTTGATCAATTTTAATGTCTTATTCTATACTTCTATTTTTCTTTCTATAATTGTAATTGGGATTTAAAGTTACAGATTTAATTAAATAATAGGGTTATAATTACTAAGCTAGCAATTATATTATTTAATGTTAGTTTATGAATGATTTGAAAGAATGAAGGATGTGTGCACATTACATACAGAAATTTACATTTACTAAATATTGAAAGAAAAGGAATGATTAAATCTGTCAAATTATTTTTTTGTACAATTTTATGTTAAAAGAGGAAATCGGTTTAATCAGATATCTATCTTTGTAGCAATTTTTTTTATAATTGTTTGTCACTTTGGGAGCTTAATTTGGGTGAGAACTCTAATTTTGAAATTGTCTTATCTCAAGATCTAAAGACGGAAGCTCAAAGATTTGAAATGTTACCTAAATGTAAAAAAAGAAAGGAAATAAGGATTAAGACTATTTTTTTTAAAACAAAAGTGTCTGGAAAAAGAATTAAACTTTTCAGTTGAAAAATAATTTAGTTGAAAATAAATTAGAGATCTAATTAAAATGAATTTGTCCAAAAATAGCAAGAGACGCTATCTCTGATTGGTTAAGTTAGCTAAAAATTGGATATAAAAAGCTGTCTGGAATTATTATTTTTTTTTTGGTGATTATGATTCAGATTATTAAACTATTAAATTGAATGTTGAAAATATAAGAAATGGCTGGCTAGAAAAATTATATGTATGTCCCATTTTTTGCTGACCATCTGGAGGAAGCTGCACATCATATGGGAAAGAAAAGATGTTTTGTCTAAAATAATATTCTACACCTTTCAACTGACCAGAGAAATAAGATGTTTTTAATAGAAGGAAGAAAGCATTCACCTATATTCGATGAAAGATGAATTAATCTACTGATAAATATTAATCATCAAGTCCAATTAATTGCTACAACAACTGATTTTAAACTCAAGAAAATTTATAAATGTGAAAACAACTGCTGTATTTCATCCACATGCTTGACAGGAAGAGAAGAAAAATTAATATAATGATTTCCAAATTGTCCACTAAAGCAAATAACCTCAATAGAGTCATCATCATCAAATAGTTATACCCCTCAAGACAGAGATTGTTCCCACGTAAAACGGAAATGGTAGCTGCAGAAATATAGACATTATACAAGACAAGTTTGAACCCTTGGAAATTCGCCACAAACAAAAGATCGGTAATATGACTTTTTATATCTATTTTCTTTATGATATCAGAGTCTTAATAAACCTTTTAGCAATAAAGTGGTATATTTTATTTAAAGAACTTTTAAAGACTATTCAGATCGATTAAAACAAGAATGTCTTACTAATAATAACTTTAAGCTTCATAAATTATCTTGAATGTATGAAAATTATTTGTTTATTAATTTTACAGTTATGAAAAATATTAATGTGTAAAACAATTTTTTTTTATGGTATTATGATTTTAGTTTTAACTAATATATTATTATTTTGGTTTTAAATAATATTTTGTTATCATGGGATAAAACACGCACATACATAATGATATTTTATATGTGTATAATTGCGAGTGAATGTGAGGTAACAAGTAGTGTTAGAATATTAGATTAGTTTGTTTCAAGTTAAGTATAGCATTTCAGAGGTAGAAGAGAGGGGGGAGAAAATAATTTAAAACTTGTTTCTAAAACTTCAATTCTACTAACATTTTTTTTTTTACATTCTATTTACATGTTAGATTTTTAAAGTATGTGTGCTAATGAGCAGATAATTTTTTTTTTCTTGAAATACTTTTCTCATGGAGTGAAAATCATGGTCAATGTGACATCCAACTTAATACAAAATACATTTGAAGGGAAAGGGGGAAGAACTTGAAATTAATCTGAGGATTGTTATATAATCAATTATTATCATTATTATTATTCATGTCAATTTTCATATTTATCTAGAAATTTTTATGTATATGTTAGAAATGTAGTAATAAATATTAGTTTGTTTTATTAAACGAGGTGTATATATTTCATTAAGTGTAGTCTTTGTTAAGTGTGATTATTCATCATCATCAATGGTTGAATATTAGTTATTTAAGATATAAGTAAATATGCTAAAATTAAGCAATAATTATGAATTTCTTTATAAAATTTAGTTTTATGTTTAGGCTTAGTCCTAGAGCTGTAGTTGAAACCATTATCATTATCGTTATTATTATCATCATCATCGTCATCAACGTTTTAATCAATGAGCTGTTTAACTGTTTAAAGGCCATAAATAAATATTGATTTTATAATATTTAGTAATTTCTTAGTATTATTATAAACACATCCCGTCATCTATTTCATGCAAGGATGAGTGAATTGCCATCCTAAATTAGTTATATATAATCTGAGCTAGTAAACTTATAAAAATATTGAAACACATTTGTTATGTTAAGATCTGAGAAATTATTTATGTCTAGTATATTCAACTTTGGTTTATAGATGTTTTACTTTTACCTAAATATTAGTGCATATAGTGATATGGCTCAAAAAGCAAAATCTCCCATTTTATTATAAATAAAGTACCAAGAAGGGATTCAAACCCGGTACATGTGAAAGGTTATCAGATATAACCGTGTCTGGATTCAGATAATCTAGTGGCACCCTGCTAGACCATATTCACTTAGTATTTGTTTAAACATGCACTTAACATCAAACCAAGAAATGAAAGTGGATAAGATCTACTGCCTGTATACCTGAGTTATATTTTATTGAAATTACTAGTGTACTCACTTCACGTGATTTCATATACCTGAGATATAATACTTGTTATTAATAACTTGAGAAATAAATATTGATATTGTTATATTTTGAGAAATCTTATATATTTTGGACTCAGATATGGTAATAATATCTTTTGAACGACTCCTTTTAATTATGTTACAATATATATATATATATATATGGAAGTTGTCTTTTGATGATAGTAAGGGCAAAATAGACATCACGTATTTAAAATCACCATACATCCAAAAAAAACAGCTGCCATATTTTAAAT
The DNA here is from genome assembly GCA_028023455.1 of Epiperipatus broadwayi. Taxonomy (NCBI): domain Eukaryota; kingdom Metazoa; phylum Onychophora; class Udeonychophora; order Euonychophora; family Peripatidae; genus Epiperipatus; species Epiperipatus broadwayi. The sequence continues at coordinate 2,593,117 of JAQFVV010000127.1, read as the reverse complement.
TTGAAAAAATAAAATGAGCCATGTAAAAGTCTGAAGTTTTGATGTTATTGTAATTTTTTTGTGCTGGTGTGTTGAATGGATCAAAAAATGTAATTAATAGGAAAAGTTTTTTTAAAAAATGGCAAAATAGACATCACATAATAGAAATAAAACCAAAAAAAATCACCATATAGTCACTGTCTTTTAAAAAAAAAGACAACAAAAGTTGAAAAAGTCAAAAGTTTTGATCTTATTTTAAATTTTTTTTTTTGGGGAGGGGGAGTGGGCTGACAAATACTTTGTCTTTACTGAGACAAAAGATAAAGACCAAAGTTATTTTTTCTTTGTTTTTATTTTTAAAAAATTTAACAGAAATTGGTTTTAAAAATAAATGTTTTAGTATTTTAGAAGTATACAAATAAAGCCAAAAGAAATATCGCCTTATAGGCCAAAAAAAGTGGGTATATTTTTAAACAAAAAAAAAAAGAAATGAAACTCGAAAAAGTCAAAAGTTTTGATCTTATTTTAATTTGGACTGAGAAATGCTTTGTAAAAGTTAGAGACAGAAATTTTTTGGTTGTTTTTCTTTTTAAAAAAGATGATAAAAATTGATTTCAAAAATAAAATTTAAAGCCAAAAAAGATCTTATTTAATTTTTAATTTTTTTTGGGGGGGGGGGGAGAGGGTGAGAAATATTTTGTCTTTACTGAGACAAAAGTTATTTTTGGTTTGTCTTTATTTTTAAAAAAAGGTAATAAAAATTGGTTTTAAAAATAAAAGTTTTAGTATATCAGTGGTATACAAATAAAGGCAAAAAAGATATCATCTTATAGGCTAAAAAAATGTGGCCAGTATTTTTAAACAAAAAAAAAACTGAAACTTGAAAAAGTCAAAAGTTTTGATCTTACTTTATTTTGGGGTGGTGTATTGAGAAATACTTTGTAAAAGGTAGAAACAGAACTTATTTTTTGGTTTTTATTTTTAAAAAAAGGTAATAAAAAGTGATTTCAAAAGTAAAACTTAAAGCCAAAAAAAGAAATTGCTGTATAACCCCCCAAAAATACACTAAATATGAAATATTAAAAGAGAGAGGAGAAAAATTTTAAGAGATCAAAAAAAGTCACGTTATATTTTATTGTTTTAACAACAGCGACAAGTGGCTGTGATTGGCTATCAAAAGACAACTAGAGTTTGTATAATAAAAAGCTTTTTTCTACCCCCCCCCTCCATAAACATCTGTGGCAAATGGAAAAACAAATTAATTTATGTATGATTATTTAGATTTTGTTTTTGTTCTGTTTCTTTTTTTTTAATCAGGTAAAAATGCGATGAAAAAAATAAATAAAAATTGTTTATATTAATTAAAAGTTAATATCAACAAATTAAAAATCCTTCTCCTTTTTCTTTTAAAAAACTTTATTTTTTTATCTCAATACTGAACATATATATATATAATACAAAACTGCAGATCACTTTCAAGTGAAGGAAGATTGCAAGAATTAGAAGAAGAACTGTCTTATATTAAATGGGACATTATTGGACTTTGTGAAGTTAGAAGAAAAGGAGAAGAAACAATTGATTTAAAAAGTGGACATATACTCTATTATAAAGGCACACATATTGGAAATACAAGTGGAGTAGGATTCATTATAAATAAAAAGTGGAAGAACAATATTGTGGAGATTGATGGTGTATCGAATAGAGTGGCAAGATTAGTTATACAACTTTATAGCAGATACCAAATGCAGATAATTCAGGTTTATGCCCCAACAAGTTCTCATAGTGATGAAGTAGTAGAAGATTTTTATATGGATGTACAAAAGGCTTTTGATCAGAGTAAACAACATTTTAAAATTGTTATGGGAGACTTTAATGCTAGAATTGGTAGACAAATGAAAGATAAAATTGCTGTAGGTAATTTTGGTTATGGTAATAGAAATGAGAGAGGACATAGACTTGTGGAGTTTGCAGAAAAATAAAAACTTTATATTATGAATTCATTTTTTGAGAAAAATGTTAAAAGGAAATGGACATGGAAGCATCCAAATGAAGGTACAGCAGAATTGGATTATATTTTGACTAACAGAAAATACATATTTCAAGATTGTAATGTTCTTAATAAATTTAACACAGGAAGTGATCATCGATTAGTAAGATGTAAGTTATGTGTTAATGTAAAACTAGAGAGACAAAAATTATTAAGAAAAACAATATTTACAGTTGATATTCCTAATCTTCAGAAACATTCTAATGAATTTAAATTAGAACTTACAAATAGGTTTCAAGTGTTGGGAGATTTTGAACATGATTCAGATTTGAATGAAATTAATATGAAAATAACTGATACACTTTTAAAAACTGCAAAAAACATAGCTGGTAGAAAAAAGCAGCAATTGACTAATAAAATTTCTACTGAGACTAGAGAATTTATGAAGAAAAGAAGGAATATGAAGATGTACAAAAATGATGTATTAAAAAGAATTGAATATTTCGAATTTTGTAAAATGGTACAGAAAAGAGTTGAAAATGATATAAGAAAGTATAACTGTGAAATAGCAAGGAAAGCTGTAGAAGAAAATAAAAGTCTCAAAAATGTTAAACAACATTTTGGTATTGGTAGGAAATTTATATCTGCAATAAGAAAAAAAGATGGAATTATTACTAAAATGAGAGATGACATCATGAAATTGGTAGAAGATTTTTATCAAGAATTATATAGTAACAAAGAACAAGTACCTCCTATATCTATTACATCTTCCGAATTGCCCAGAATTTTAAATGAAGAAGTGAGACATGCAATTAAGTGTATGAAAAAAGGAAAGGCTCCAGGAAATGATGGAATTATAATTGATATATTAAAAGAAGCAGGTGAAGAAATAGAAACAATTTTAGCAAAGTTATATACCAAATGTCTAAATGATAAAGATGTACCGGAAGATTGGATGAATGCAGTAATAATATTAATATTTAAAAAAGGTGATAAAGAAGATATTAAAAATTACAGACCTATCAGCCTTTTATCAGTTTTATATAAAATTTTTACCAAGATAATTACAACTCGTCTACAGAGAACTTTGGATTTCCACCAACCAAGAGAACAAGCTGGATTTAAAAGTGGTTTTAGTACAATAGATCATATCCAGGTATTGAGAGAAGTCATAGAAAGGACAAATGAATATGAGTTGTCTTTATGTTTTGGATTTGTATATTATGAAAAGGCATTTGATTCTATACACATTTCTTCAGTGATTAAAGCATTGGATCATCAAGGTATAGATCCAGGATATTGTCATATTTTAAAGAATATTTATAAAAATGCAACAGCAACAATTAGATTACTTAATGATACTGGAAAAATCAACATTGAGAAAGGTGTAAGACAAGGTGACTCCATATCTCCAAAACTCTTTACAGCAGTGCTGCAAGAAGTATTTTGTGGATTAAAATGGGAAACTAAAGGAGTGAAAGTAAATGGAGAGTATTTAAGTCATTTAGATTTTGCAGATCATGTAGTTGTTTTTGCAAATAATGCTTCAGAGCTGCAGGAAATGTTGCAGGAGTTAGCAAATGAAAGTAGAAAAGTAGGACTAAAGATAAATGTTAAAAAGACTAAAGTAATGTTTAATCGATTTGCTCAAAAAAGAAAATAAAGATTGATTATAAAGAATTAGAAGAAGTTAACAGTTACAAATACCTTGGTCAGATTATTAATACAGATGGAAACATAATGGAGAAAATTAATCATAGAATTAAACTTGGTTGGAGTGCTTTTGGTAGAAATAACTTGATACTAAAAGGAAATATGCCTATGTGTTTGAAAAGAATATGTTTTAACAAATGTGTTTTACCAGTTCTTATTTATGGATCTGAGACTTGGACACTTAATAGAAGAGCAATACAGAGACTTCAGACCACTCAAAGGAGTATGGAGAGGTATATGTTGGGAGTAACAAGAAGAGATCAAAAACGCAATGTATGGGTAAGACAACAAACAGGTGTTACTGACCTTATTGAAAAAATTAAAAGATTGAAATGGAGTTGGGCTGGACATATTGCTATAAGACATGATAATAGATGGACAATTGAAATTTTAAACTGGATTCCAAGAGATTGTAAAAGACCCAGAAAGAGACCACATGTGAGATGGATGGATGAAATAAGAAAATGTGCAGGGGTGTTGTGGAGAAGAGAAGCTAAAGATCGGAGAAGATGGATTAAACTTGGAGAGACCTTCATCCTGCAGTGGATTGATAATGGATTGATGATGATGATGATGAATACAAAACTCCAATGTTTCAACTGTTTTTATCTCATACTGTCATTTTCAAGGATCTGCAACAACAATATAAAATACATATTTATAAATAAAACTTCAATTACATAAAAACCTTCATCTTACATTAACATAAACAGTAACAAACATATTAAACATATATAAATATATTTTACTTACATCTCTTTCCCACTGCTATATTTTATTACTCTTTCTTTTACATTATTTAATTACAAATCTGTCTTAAAATCATCCAGCAAACTTTCTATACAAATTTAAATACCAACTCTAATTTCAAAAAACCTCCCCCTTTTTAAAACTTATCTAAAACCCATTTTAAAACTACATTCCTAAACTATATCTTTAAATGAATATAAAACAAATATAAACATCTTTTTTTTTCTTCCTCTTTTATATAAAAAAAAACTTTAACAATTTACCTAAATCCATTAAACATTCATTTTAATTATACATTATTTTAGATTCCTTATCTATTCCATTAATTCTATTTAGAGTAGGATTATATTTTTTTATATAAAAAAAAATTTTTACCATCCTTTCCCCTGTAATTTTTAACCCTTTCCAACATTTTAATATTAAATTCTTTATGGCCTAAAATTTTACAGTGCATGTAAATATTTGAATTTTTGTCATATAAATGTTGTCTAAGTCTAGTTTTTAATGTATTCTTAGTTGTACCAATATATGAAATCTTCCCCCCCCCTTACAATTTAAACATTCAATTAAATAAATTCCATTCATTTTGTCAGTTTCTATATTTTTTGTATTATTAATTAAATTTCCTAAATTCAATTTTTTTTTATATACTGGTTTAATAATTAACCTACTTTCCCCTTTGTATTTATTATTTACACTTTTTATAATCTTTTTAATCTTCATAAAAGAATGTCTAGAAACATTATAACTATTATATATAAAATTATTTACATCTTTCCCATTGTTTCTCTTCTTTATTATTTTTTCAATATTTTTTTTATTACCTAATTTATCAATAACTTTAACTGGATAATTATTTTTTATACCTTCCTCTTTTATATTAAAAGTTTAAAATCTTATTATTTTGTTATTACAAACTTTCTTGCCAGTCTAGCACAGACTTGCAGAAAACTTCTGTGGCCCAGCACAGTCTATGGACTGGTGATTGAAGACCATTGCACTACAGTATCAATAATTGTTGTTTTTCTTTTGATGATTCTTTTTGTTGTCTATTTAAGGTTTTCTTAATAATAGCTGATGGATAAGCATTTTCATAATAGTTTGTTCTACATATAACTTTCCTTTCTTCAAATCATTGGGAATTTGTTCTTGTCCACAATAATATTCTAACTTTATGTTTTGTATTTCTGGTGTGTTTGGATGTATAAACTAAGTATTTTCCTGTATGTGTGAGTTTTCAGTAAACAGCATCTTGATTTTGCCATGAAGGAATCTTGTCACAAGAATATCTATAAATGTCAATTTTTGTTTTTGTTATGATTCTATTGTGAATTTGATTGAATGAGATATATTGTTGATGTGTTTCCATAGTTTGTAATATGTTTCACTATGCAGCCATACAGCAAATGTATCATCTACATCAGTCATGGGCAACCTTTCCTAGTTCAGGGGCCAAATTATCTTTCTGTCTTCGAGTCAAGGGCCGGACCAAATAATTAAATAGTACAAAATAATAGTAAATGATAAAGAGCTACATAAATTTCATAATAATGATGTAACAATTTAATGTATTAGCCTTGTACTTCAACAATGAAACTATCAATGTTGATGGGAATACTGCTTAAGAACAATCACATAGAATTTTCAAGGTTTTTGTCAGTTATTCTTGTCCGAATTTTTGATTTATTAAATTCAATTCTAGAAAAAAACTGTTCACACATATATGTGCTGCCAAAAAGACAAAATTCTTTTTGAAAAGGCACTACATTTCTATATTTTTCTTCCACCAAATGTTTATAAAAATCCATCAAAGCAATGCTGTTAAATTGTAATTTTAGCACTAAATCTGCTTGAACCTCAATAAGTTTCATCTGCAAATTTTCTGGCATATTATTTATATCAGCATCCATCGGATGATAAAATATAGTGAATATGGAGTCTTTATTTTGGAAGTCAGTGAACCTTGTATCAAATTGCTCTATTAATGTCTTCAGTTGATTTACATAGCAAATTATAAGGGATATTTTTAAGAGTTGCTAGAGTAGGAAAATGGTAACAATTTTTAGCTCTTATCTGACTTTCCAACAATTTTACTTTATTACAAAAAGCACTGACATGTCCATACAGTTCATGAATCAATTGTCCTGGTTTTTGCAATTTAAGATTTTCATTTAGGTATCCGGTGACATCTACAAGGAATGCTAAATCAAACACCCACTCATCATCTCTTACTTGGTTAATTGTTTTTCCTTTTATGTTCATAAAATCTGCTGTCTTGTCTCAGATCATAAATCATTTTAACCTTTTACCTTTACTCAACCACCTCACATCGCAATAAGACACATTTTCATAATCTGAAAATGTCTGCCAAATATTCCTTAAATTGCAGTGATTAAGTACGTGTGACTTAATAAAGTTAATACTGACTACTACAACTTCCATAACATTTTTAAATTTAATTGACTTTGCACACAGATTTTGTTAGTGGATAATGCAATGAAAATTTGTTAAATTTTTCAGATGGATCTGTAATTTTGTTACTTTTTCATGAACTATTCCAATAAATCCCTTCCATGCACCAACCATTGCAGGAGCTCCATCAGTGCATATGCCAGATAGTGAACTCCATTTAAGCCCAAATATCTTGAAGACTGTTTTGACTTCTTCAAATATATCTTCACCAGTAATTGTCTGTTTTAGGGCCAAAGTAAAATTCTTTTGTGATATTAAATCCACATCAACTCCCTGAATAAATATTGCTAGTTGTGTTGTATCAGAGACATCAGTGCTGTTATCCAAAGCAATTGAAAATGCTTTGAATCTAGCAATCTTCTCTTTTAAACTTTTTTGGATATCATCAGCCATGATTTCTATCCACCGGACAGCAGTGCATCTCAACAAACTAATATTCTCAAAATCTTTTCTCTTTTCAGGACATATTATACTTGCAACATTCAACAGATATTCTTTGATCTCCTTCACCAAATGATTTAGAATGCTTAGCAAATTTTTCATTTACCACAAAGCTGGCTTTCACAATGCTTCCATGCTGCATTTATTACTTGGTGAACATTTTCTGCTGGGTATCCAAGTTCTTCAATTTCTCTATTTCATCTTTTCATAGTTGTCCATCAATTTTTTTGGTGATCTGCATGTTTTGAAGTAAAGTGTTTCTTCAAGTTGTATTCTTTGTTGACTGATATGGATTCATTGCACAACAACCATATAGGTAAACCTTTATTCAGAATAAAATAGTACTTGTCTGTCCAGCTGTCTTGAAATTGATGATCCTCTGTATCTAGTTAATCCCTGACATTGTTCTAAATTTCAAACTATATATTCAGAACTGTCAAACAAAGCTGTTTTTAACACTGCAGATACTGAACAGAAAACAATATAAATGCAGGCACTTAACAAGGCACAACCCCAATGCAAGTATCAAAATGACACATTGTAACATGTTCACACACTGCTAGTCAAAATGGGAAAGAGATCTTGATGAGAGAAAACAAATGTGTTTTGCAGTGTCATATGATGTCAGCTTAACTATTCAAAATATTAATTCTGAGAAAAGACAAAAAAAGTGATTTTCAGTAATTGCTAATGATTATAACATAATATTTTTATAAAACATTTATTATTAAACCAAAAAGTACATTACTAATAGGGAATTGTCTTTGAAAATATTTTTAATAAAGATTGCTCATAGGAAATATATGAAAAGGCAGAAATCGCCATTGCTGGCTTTACAAAAATTGCTTTTGCAAAAACAATAGAGAATAATTTTTTAATAACAGTAAATAATTTATTAACTTTTATAATTTCTTTTGTTTCTTTGATGATAATTAGTTGTAAATGTATCATTTTTTTAATGTTATAAATTTCTAATATTTCATTCTGTGCCACAACATTTTAACTTGGTTAGTAAATTTTCAAAGATTATACAAATACGGCAATCACCAAATATATTTTTTAAAAGGTAATCTTACGCGAATTTATTTCAGCCAAATGTACACTGAATTAAATTACTAAACCAGATTAAACAGGGACACTCAAATATGACATTTAATAGATTTTATTATATTCATTTTCAATTAAAAAAAAGCATCTCTTTTCCTATAGCATTTCCAACTGACTCGAATCTTTTTTTTATATATATAAAGAGCAAATACAAGCTTAAATTAAACACAAACATTATCAATTTTTTTAAAAATACAGTACAAATTATTTAACTAATATTCTTTTTATTGATCTTTCAAGATCGTGCAGTTAACATAATTAGGAAAAATCTAATCTGATTCACACATGAATTATAATAAAATGCATATAAAAAAAAAACATTTAAAGCATATGAGTTTAAACTCCTCTCCCTTTGTTTTAACTCATTTAACATAATATAATAAAATTACCAGCAATAATCCTACACTCTATTGTTGAAACATTTAAGATACTTCATAGTATATATCTATTTCTATTAGAATGGAAAGTTCATTCAGTAAAAGTTTATAGCTACCCTGATCAATCAGTGATGGTCCTGTGGGAGAAGTATTTCATCCTATGTTTGCCGTGATTTGCCCAGTCACTAACTTCAGAAAAATTCCAATTAATCTCAAACAAAAGACAATCACATAATTTATAATTTTTTTTTTTTCAATGTTACTTATAATCCTGAGGAAACATTCCAAACTGATGAGCGTAATAGATAGCACAAAAATACCTCCACTATCAAAGTCTCAACAATAGAGCTAATTACAGAAAAAATCTATACTGTACTTTCTTTCTTTTTTTTTTTTTCATGTCATAGCATACTGTACTTTCTTTCTCCTTCTATTTTTAAGAATTTCTAAGAATTAGAAATAAAACAAAAGACAAACTTTTATATATATAAAAAAAAAAACCCTGCAAGATCTTGTTTTGTTTTTCCCCTTCTTTTTTTTTTTTAATCTCGATTTAATTGATTTCAAAACTTTTAAAATTCCCTTTAAAAAAAAGAAGTTTTATTATTTATTTTTAGTATAGTTTTATTATAAAATAATATATACGCGATTTTAATAATATATATATGTGCGTATATACCTATGAGTATGAGCTGGCAGAAAAATATCAGCTCTATTCTAATCTTTTCAATACGTTCCATGCAGCTAATTAAGACATGCTTTTTTGTTATTGCCAAGAACTTAGTTTTCACATTTATTTTCATTATTTTAAAATATTAATAATTTTAGTTTTTAAATTTTAATCATTAAAAGACTTAAATAAAGATATAAAATATAAATTTATTAAACAACATAATTATTTAATTGCGCAAAAAGTTAAAATCAAATGTAACTTTCGCTAGACTCTATTCAAAAATTTGACAGTCGGAATCAAACATGGCTGAAATAGATTAGTGGCGGGCCGGATTAAAAGTCATAAAGGGCCGGATCTGGCCCAAGGGCCGGAGGTTGCCCTTATGTGATCTACATAGTGAAGTCAAACTTTAGGTGGATGAGAAGTAGTTTTTATGGCTGTGGTTTCAAGTTCTTCCATTCAAATATGGCTAATCAGGGGTGACAACAATAGCTATTTCTTGATTTTGTTGGTAGAATTCTGTGTTATATTGAAAGTAGGTTATTTTTATGCAGGGTGTTAATAGTTCCATTATATTATCTATAGAAAGAGTTGTTTTTTGGTTTGAATGCTACTATCACTATTTGATCTTTTTTGTATAATATACAATGCTTCTTCACATGGCACATTTGTGAATAAACTTTCCATATCAAAGTTTATTAGTAAGTCAGTTCATTCAATTTTCATGTTCTTGATTAATTCTAAAAAGTGTCTAGAATCCTTGACACAGGACTGGTCTTGTATGGCAAAATACTTAGAACTTTGAGAAGAAAGCATCACAAATACTTCAGTGATTCAGAAAAAAGTAAAAATATCATATTTCAGCTAAATTCCTTATCTTTATGATTTACCTAATATCTATAAGAATCATCTTCCATTAAGACCTATTGTTAGTTCTAGAAAGTCACCTTATCAAGATTTCTTCTCAAAGTTCTAAGTCCTCTAGCATACAGGACCCAGTTCTTTGTCATGGATTCTATAAACTTTGTAGAATTAATCAAGAAAATGAAAATTGAAAGAATTGTCTTACTGGTAAGTTTTAATGTGAAAAGTTTATTTTCAAATGTGCCATGTGAAGAAGAATTGTCTATTGTGAGGAAAAAATTAAATTGTGATAATAACTTACAAGCCAGAACAACTCTTCCCATTGATAGTATAATGAAACTATTAACATTTTTCATAAAAAACCTACTTTCAATATAACACAGAATTCTTCCAACAAAATCAAGGAATGGCTATGGGCTTACCATTGTCAACACTGATTAGCAATATTTGCAAGAAAGAACTTAAGCCACAGTCACAAAAACTCTATAACCACCTAAAATTTGACTTCACTATGTGGATGATATATTTGTTGTATGACCACATGGTGAAACACTAATGCAAACTTTTTGGAAACACATCAACAACATATCTCCTTCGATTAAATTCAGAATAGTATCAGATCAAGAATAAAAATTGTCATTCTTAGATGTTCTTGTGACAAAAATTCCTCATGGCAAAATCAAAACTACAATTTACTGAAAACCCATACATATAGAAACATATTTAGCCTATACATCCAATCAAGCCAGAAGCACAAAACATGAAGTTATACTATCTTCTATAGAACAGATCAAAAGAAGTTTGTTCAGATTTCAGCCATTTGAAAAAAAAGATCTATATAGAACAAACTCTTATGAAAAATCGTTATCCATCAGTTGATACTAAGAAAACCCTAAATAGACAAAAAAAACCATCAAAAGAAAAAACAATTATTGGTACAGTAGTGTACCCATACATATTAAAAATAGCAGAGAAATTAAGGTAAACCTGCAATCAGTATAACATCAGAACAATGTTCCAGAGCCATACCATACAATGAGGAATTCTAACATCTATAAAGTCTTACCTTGAAATGTTGGAAAAAAAACTGCATCTATGAAATACCCTGTGAATTTTTTGTTGTTGTTGTTGTTGTTGTTGTTGTTGTTATTATTATTATTATTATTATTATTATTATTATTATTATTATTATTATTATTATAAATAATTATGTACTTTGTTTTATTTCATAGAATAAATTGATTGATTGATTGATCGATGATGATTATTATTATTATTGTTGTTGTTGTTATATAATTTTTGAATTTTTATCTTTTGGTATTGAAGTAGTTATATTAATTTGCATTGAGCTGCTGATGATAATGATGATTTTCAGAATACGTAAATTTCCAGCAACAAATACAAAAAGAGATGTCAAGCATTGGTGGTTGAGAGATCAGCGACAGCTGCTTTACAAGCAATTATCCCAGGTTAGAGGGTTTCATTCCCATCTGATGCTATGACACATGAGAAAAAAAAACTAGAAAAAGATTTTGAAAAGCAATTAGAATTTCACTTTTTTATTATAGTTTAGTTTTAAAAGGTCATTTCACTCTTTTGAAAATCAAGTGTAATGGATCAAGCCATCTATGGCTACATAACACAATTTCATTTTGTCTTTTTATTCACAAAAATTGTAATCAAGGGAACCATATTGTAAAATGAAACATCTTGAAAAATAACTTTTATATACTTTTTGTGGATGGATTTTTATTTGTGAAAATCATTGAGTAGTTTTTGGATAATGCAGAACAATCTCCATTATTTGGAAAATTTTCTAAGAAATAATTATTCTTATGTTATAGTAAAAAAAGAAAAATCTTTTCATAAGAAAAACAAATATATAATATTGACATATGAGGTGTAGTAAAAAGCATAAGTAATATAAAATATAATCAGCAAAACAAAGTTTTAATAGTCAAAACTAAAGATTTGAATTAAAATGGAAATCATTTTTATTTCTTCCCAAATTTTTATACAGTGCCATTAGCAGGTATAAAATTTACATCTGTGGAGATATTCAAATAATCTCTTTCAAACCAGACTTATTATGTAATTTCCAAATGTAGAGTTAATTGATATTCATTTTAATAGTCTTGTAAACAAACAATAAATTTTGATGGATTGATAAACCATTAAACAAAAATAGCTTTTTTTAATTGTAAATTTTACATGATTTTATACCTTACCTATAAGATAGAAAACTTAACAAAAGCATGTAGGAGGTTGTGACTTGACTTAACTGAAAAGATCTGATTCATCAGAAATGCATCTTGAGAAATAATTATCTATTTTATATATCTGCTTTTATGATATCTTTTTTCTCTTGGTTGAATATGTAATTATTCTGTGTATGTATGTGTATATGCTTTATGAAGTGGGTTTTCTTTCTTTTTTTATTTAGCTGAGTGCACTTTCTGGGTTAAGCACCATAATCATAGCTCTCATGTTCCATAGTGTTAGAGTCCTCCCCTCCCTTAGAAGAACTATTCCAGATTTTGTCTTTATCTGATCAGATTAAGCATTGTTTGCTGCTGGCCAATAGGCTAATGTACAGCTAAACACATAGCCAATGATTAGTACAAGCCAATAAGCAGTGATGATCACTGAATCCAAATGTTTTCAGTAAGGTCAGGGATCTGGATATAAATAGTCAGTCTTTTGTGAGAATAGGGGGAGAATGTCTGTCTATCCTACAAAGACAGTACACATTCTTCCAGGGAAGCTTGGCTAAACTGAACAGCAGCAAGCATTCCCATTAATAGCAATGTGCTATTTGTCCATGCAGCTAGGCAAGTCCCCAGGTGGATTGGATGCTGTTAAAATTACTGTTGACTTGAAGCAAGCTGTCTTGTACAGCCATAAAAGTCATACCCCCTACCCATGAGGCAATCTATCAGGTGTAGCTGGAAGTGGTAGGAACACAAGACACAGAGCCCAGAGTTTACATTAATCTATAATATTCAGTGTTGTATATATTCTCTTGTATTATATATATTTGTAGATATAATAAAGATTATATTAATTGTAACTCCAGTGTTTGTATTATTTTTCTGCAAGTTGGGTCTGTAATCCAGACCAATCACAATACATAGTATTGCTGCTTTATTTATACTTCATCATGATTATTCATATTATTTAAATCAATTAATTTAAATCTTCCATCTTTGTGCTAAATAATCTTTAATTATGTGATTTAAAAAGTATGTGTTGAAATGAAAAGTTAGAAATGTATACATATATAATAAATTTTAGTGTATATTTTAATAACGTAAGAAAAAAGGCATCTACAAAAGTAATGCAACATCAATAATACTGCAAATAAAGTAAAAACATGATTTGCATCAAATAAAAATGATAATAATCTAATAATTTATCAATTAACAATATACAGAAAAATGACAGTGTAATACAATATAGAGCATTCACTCTTTAAAAGTGAACTAATGGAAGGAAAGATTAAGGTCAGTTAAATACTTTAGTAAAAATGAATATTTCGAGCTGTAACAAATGTTATTTATTATGGTTTACATGTATATATTTGCCTGTATGTGTAAGCATGATATTTACCAATGCATTTAATATAAAAAAATTATGTGGTAAAGATTATTTTAACTATTATATAAGATAAATTTAAGTTTATTAAAAAGAACAATTACAATAATCCACAATTAATATCTTAAATAGCTTATAAAACACAGAACAAAAGATGAATTATTTTCTGATCTAACTGGTCTTAAAAAAATACATTTAACATTCATAGTGATGGAGGATACTATAAGGGGACAGGATGGTAATTTTCATAAGATTTATAAAGTAGAATATATAACAGCCTCAGAGTATAGCCTGGATCAGATCATAAATTCAAGGCATTAATCTAGAAATGTGTTCTAATGGAAATTTGTATATTTACCATCATCTCTAAGGCAGATTACTATATTATATTATATTTAATGTTTTCATGGTTATATGATGTAAACAAGTATTTTTGTGGGTTAAACTATGTATTATTTTGTATTACTCCCAATGTTTCAACTATAATATATAATGAAGAGAGTAGGTTACAAAAAATAATATTCAATTTATTGGTCTATTATTATTAAATAAAGCATTTAGTTATTTAGCTTTATTTTTTTTAAAAATAAAACAAACTGGACAGGATGGTTTAAAAGGTCAATAGAGTAATAGCTGAAATGCATATGTGTGAAAGAAAAGTATGGCTGTACAAACATAAAGACATTTAGACACATCTCTGTTGACCATAGATTGTAAACTTTGTTGTATTTATGTTTTCTGGATTTTAGATTGTCCAAAGGGGAGAAAAATGCTTTGACAGGGTAGATAAGATAATTATTAATTTTCTTATTAATTATTTTGGACTGTCAATTTGTGCAGCTCTGGTTGCTATCTCAAAATGACTGTTATTTTTTTAGGAGGAGACTTTTAATCAGAAACACGAGATATAATGAGAGAAACAATATTCAGAGAGGCAGTTGTTTTTTTTCTGTTTCTTTTGAGCTCAAGGTGAACTATTGATTTTTTCTTTGAAAAGTTAAAGGGGAAAATGTGAGACTTTTGCTTTAAAATAGTATAAAAGAAGATGTGCGGCTATATAAATAATCTCACAGCTAAATTAATCTAGAAAGATGGATCAAGATTGAATCTCTTAAAAGAAGTTGGGGAAAATAATATAAAATGGTGTTTATATATTTTTCTATTTATAATACAATGAAGATGCAGTGCTAATCTTGCTATTTTGTTCTCTGAGATCTCACATCATGGGTTAATTCACTGATCTATCTGTGAACTCATATAAAAATCTTTAATACCCAAAGAATGGCCAAGTTTAAAGCCAACCACATATGCTATCTGAGAGACTTCTTTTTTGTCTCCTGGCCTATTAAAGGAACATCATCTTTGAAGAAAGGGAGAAGAGGAAAAAAGAGAAGAAACAAAAAGATGTATAAAAGCCATACAGCCAACCTCAACTAGTCTACAAATCACTTTTTTAAAGTTTTCTTCATATTTGTCAAAAGTGCCTGCAATAACTTTTAAAATGGTAGGAACTAAACCAACCAATCAGTAAAAAGTGATAAATAAAAGAGCAGTATGATATTTGAACCTGGGGCATTAATAAGAACTGAAAATGGATCGTGTAACTTTAAAATTTGATTAACAAATTTTTTGTATTTACTTATTAAAAGTAAACTTTATGCTCTTTCTATAGTCAAGCATTTTTTTTATACATAAACATTAAGAATTTGTTTATTGATTGTATTATTGTCAATACTGCATAACATTACACACACATCTTTGATATTTTTTATATATATATTGTAATAACAAAATGTCTTTTTATTATTGTTGTTTATTCAGTGTGATAATTGAGCAACCCATCAATATATGCTTTATAGTGTTTTTTATTTATCTCTTTGCATATTAAATTTGATATTTATTTTTGCTCAAGGTTTCAATAATATTTTCCATATGTGTGATTTATGCATCAATGCATAATATAAAGGGACACATTTTAATATAATATATATATGTTAACATATCACAGGGTGTGTGTGTGTGTGTGTGTGTGACTGCTTATACCAACCAATCAAAATAGGTTAGACATAGTTATTTTAAGGTAGCAAATTAAAAAGCAGGGTATCACACATGTATGAAAGTAAAAAAAAAATGCACACACATTGCATAAATGAAATTTACTTTAGTGGCATATATAATAAGTAGGGAAGATATTGAATAAGCATTCAATAGAATATTTTTATGTCATTTTAAGCCAGCTTATTTTAAAATATACAGGAACATGAGCATACATATAAGTTTATTTGGTTATGCATATATAAATTCTGTAATAATTATGTATTTAATTAACATAATAATTGTTGTCAATTGTATAATTAATTTGATTTATTAAAAGGAAGAGTGTGAATAAATATAATTATACCATATTTAGTTTCTGAGTTATTATTATTAGTATTGTTATTTTTTTCTCTTGATTTTATCATTTCAATTATAATTGATCATCATCAATCGTAAATGTTAAGTAGATGTTAAGTGTCAGATAGTAATTTACATATAATGATGCTTAAGATCACACTTGACATAACCAAGTTTTGAGTAATTATAGGTTAATAGTAAACAGCTAAAATTTTATGTTGTGCCCATGACTTTTGAACATCCTCATCGATGGTGGATATTATATTACTGGTTAAATCACCATTTAAGCATAATACTGTTCAAGTAATTATAGATTTATCAGCATCTAAATTTTATGATATAAGATTAGTTATGATCACAATCATCACTAAATAAATAGTAATAATTAAATCCGATATTAAATGTAATTAATATGTTTGGTAAATAGGGATTTATAAAAAGCTAAATATCATGTGGTGAGATTCAGGATAATCATTCATCATCATTGGTAAATGTTGATAATTGAGCTATAATTTTAATTATAATAGTATTTTAAGTAAATATAACCATAAACGTATAAAAGGTTATATTTTAGGCCGTAAGATTCATTATGATCAATCAGCCACGCTAGTGAGTATTATAATTAAATCCCAGTTTAAACATAATATGATTTTAAGAAGATGCCTATATGCTTATAAAAGATAAATTTGTTGTTATGAGTTCATTACAAAAGCTGTGGCTGGAATCATCATCATCATCATCATTATATATGATGAATAATTAAATTAAATAACTAAATTTAATGGCCATATATTCAAGTAATGGTCTTCACTATGTTTATTTGTAAGCCATTAGTAAAAGCATAAATGCATCTGTAGATCAATATACTTAAACTGAGCTGGTAATATCTATAAGAGTGTTGGATATATAAATTTTATGGTATTGGGATCTTATAATTTTATTGACATGGATAAAATATAAGAATGTCATTTTTTTTATTCATCCAAGTGCATGTGTAGTAAAAAATGTACTGAATGGGTTTGAACCTGGTACACTATGGATAGATAATATTTATCTAGGTTCAAAACAATCTAGTGGTGCCTGGGGAAAACACTTGTACTTAGCTAAACTGAATAAAAGTGATCAAGTCCCTTTTCCAATTTGATAATATTAAATTTCTCTGATATTTTTTTAAGTAGTTATAAATAGCGCCGGTGTATGCGTGTGCCCATGAATGATCTTATATATGTGGAAAGAGGAAAGGAAGGATTTTTTGTTGAAGAAATATATTATTGAAGATAAAGCGCAATGCACTCCATTGCTTTCACTGTAATTTTGTTCAGTTGCTATGGCTAATATATATTGATATAGTTATAACCACTAGTATATTTTGTTAGTTAAAAAGACTTTCCAATTTCGAAAACCTTTTACATTTTAAATGATGCCAATGATGAATTTCATTTTATTTTGTGTGTTTAGAAATGAGATAATTTATTTATCTCATTATTGGAGTGACTAAATTAATATTTATGATAGTTGCAAACGGGCTATGTTATTATATTTCTTCATAGTTACAAAATGGCAGTAGTTATTAATTACAAATATAGCAGCTGTCATAGCATATTCCTATTTAGTTACAATATATATAATTCTTTAGTAATATGACAATCATTACTTATCATAGCAGCTAACTTTAAAATACTCTAAAGTAATTTTTCTAAACTCTTTATGAATAACAAAGTAAATATAAAATGGAACAACATAGCTCGAGTATTCTCCAATAATTGCAACATGTAATGCTGAAAATGAAGTATCCATATTGTATCCAAAAAGAAACAAAGAAAAAGATATTATAATTATTAGTCCAGATGTAATCTTAAGTGAAAGCATTCCATTTAATAAAATGAATATAGATGTTTGAATCTTGTTATTGAAATTATTTTCATCCTTTATTTTAGTATTCCTTTGATTTTGTTTATAAACTTTAATCATTACAACAATATTCAAAATGAATGAAGTGGATATAGGAATCGCGCCGACGAAAATAAAACATCCTAAAATTAAAATCATATGCAAAGATAGTAAATATTTCTGATTAAATTCTATCAGGGGTATTTCACGATTATTATTACAGATAAGTATTTTGATGATTATAATATCTTTTATATGAAAATTCAGTAAACTAGCAACAAGAATAGTGATAAAAATTATTGATTTTATCCGTTTTGGAGTAAACCAGGATTTATAGTTATGAGGGCGATAAACAGAGAAAAATCGGTATACTGATATTAAAAGAATTAACAAACTGTTGCAAGTAAATAATATTATCTCGACCACAGAAAAAAATCTTGTAACGTAATAGTAAAGAAAGTTATTTGCTTTTTGCATATAGAAATAAAACATCATTAAGGGCCAGAGTGAATTAGTCATCAGAAAGTCATAAATAGATGAAGTAAGAAATGCAATTTTCATTTGCTCATCCAATTGCATTTTCTTAAATACCAGAATACTTAAAATATTTCCAATTACTCCAGTGAACCAGAAAACTGGAAAGCCATCTTTGATTAAAGAAAGTACAATTGGAAGCAACACATAAGTTTTAGTGTAGTTATTGTTATTAATAAAAGAACAATTTTGAAAATACATTATTAATAGCAAACTATTATTAATGAAAGTCGCTAGATTAGGGGGAGGGACAATTTAAAACAACTCACTGAAGTTCTAATTTTTATTAGAATTAATCAGAGTATTTTTTACTACTGTTAATAGTTAAAGAAAATTTGCATATCAGTTCACAAACGTATTCATATCCCTACATAAAATTTTATTGGAGAAAGTATTGCATTTAATTAAAACGTTATGCTAGAATGTATTTCTGATGATCGTTAGAAATCAAGACAATACATATTTCTTGTTTTAGCAATGGTTTTAATCTCTTAATTAATAATAAGTATTGATAAGTAAAAATAAAACTGTAAATGAATTAATTATACCGATTAAAATAAAAATTTCTTGTAAGTTCAGAAACTAAGAGTTCGTTTTAAATACAATAATTTGTTTTACAGGTTTTAATTTAATTTATGTTAGATTGTTATGTTTTTTGATTTACTATAGAAACAAACAGTAATCTTATATCTTGAATATTCAATGTTTATAAAACAAAAATTGTGAAAATAATCATATTTGCACTGTATCATTTTATTCAAATCAATAATGTTATGAGGTTTCAATAATAGATTATACTTTAAACAATTTTTTTTGTTAACTCATAATCACTAAATTTATTTGCGACAAACACAAAATTTAAAACAACAGCAAACAATTTGTTTTATAAATTAATAAGATCTGTATTTCAGTGAAATTCTTTATTAATAATCAATCCTGTTCAGTTGAAAAATTCTTTCTCACTTCCTTCAAAGTCATAATTTTATATTTCGATTAATCTGAGTTTACTATTTATTACTAAATAAAACTGAATCTGATAATGTAGCAATTTCAATTTGATTAGTTAATTAAATATCAACTTTTACTATATCATTTCATAAAGTAAAAAAACAATACTTTATCAGAGAATTCAGCATTAATTTGCTTTTGCTTTAGGATATTGTAATTTTTTACAATAGTACATTAATGAAATTTGTGAATACTTCAAAAAATAATTTAACAAATTTCTCATTGAGTTAAGATTTGAGGCAGTTAATACAGTCAGGGCTGCAATCTGTAATTCGTTCATATTGCTATTAGTCCAGGGTTTGGGTTCTTTCTAAAGAATGCAGAACCAGAGTTTTATTGAGAATCCAAACAATCAAAGATCTAGATATTTGGAACTGTAAATGCAGTAATAATAAGCCAATCAATCACTGCTGCAGAAAATCTTATTGCACAAGATGCAAAACTAGCAGCATGCATGCTAGATGTTCAGATGTGTATTTTGATGCCAAGACAAAATCACATACTACCAAGATTCTTGATAGGTGAGATCTAATCAAAACTACTGTACTATATTAATAATAATAATGATAAGCAACACATAGATTAATCAAAACACACACACACACACACATATATATATATATATGGATTTTCTGCATAGCCAAATTTTTTTTATAAAGTAGCTACTAACAATATAATAAATATGCTTTATAACATAGTATAATTTATAATATTTCATTATATAATGATAATACTAATAATGACATTAATTATAATCATATTAATTATTATTATATTATATTAGAATTATTGTATTATATTATAAAATATTGATTCAAATCTAACTCGAAACTTTGCATGCAAATATAATATACTTGTAAAATAATATAGGTGCTATTGCACCTGAACGCAAGTCAAAATATGTGATTCATGTAAGTAAGTAAATAATAGTAATCTTGATTGTGCAATAAATTTCTTAATATAAGCTCACCAAGAAAACTTTCAACAATGTGTCATACTCATGGTTAGTAGAAAAATAGTATTGATTAAAATAAGTCAAACTATATTCATCAAAATTTCAATATTGACTGGAGTGAAACTATAAGAACATATTTTAAATGAGTGTCTTGAATTAGTTATAATGTATTTATTTATTTTTTATTTATAATTGTCTCACTTCATATACTACACATGCATTATTAAGCATTCATCTGTCACTCTTTCTTGATTCAAGAAGAGTAGAGCATTTAGAGTCAAATGCTGTTTGGTTATATTGGTACATGTGCGTTTTAATATCTATTATCAAACTATCTCTGGTCTTATAATAATATAGTGAATAAAATGTGTTTTATTCTTTCAATTGTATATAGATTTTAGCTTCCTGCATGAGATATATTTTTCCTTTTAAAATTATTCAAATCAATAAAAAAATTAAACCCAACTATATAGGTTTTATTTCAAAGCTATTTCATAACTTGCAGACAAAATGTACTGTCAGCATTAGGTTTGTTACTGAAATTAGATTTGTGGTTAAATCATATTAAAATATCTTTCATTTTATATTTATTATAATTGGATAAGTATGATTTTTTAATAGTATGTTTGTATTTTTTTAATATTTATCTGAATTGTAGGTCTACTGTCTGGCTGTTGTCTCTGTTCAGAATTTCTTTTAAACTCAATAACTGGAATACTATTGATATTATTTACTTTTACAATCCAGCACACTTGATTGTAAAATAAAATTTTATACTCATATTTTATGTGTTATAAAACCATTTAAGATGAGGTTTAATATTCAGCAGACCTAAAGTATTTATCACATCCAATCACTCCAATTTAAAAGAAACAGTTGCAGAGATAAATTTTGCAATGATTACATATAAACCAAACTGTAAACTGTAAGTAGGTTCACATACAGAACATGTTAGTTCATTTTTCTGTATAATTGATATTTTGCTAAACTGACTTCATTTTATCAGCAAAAAGCTTTTTTTCTGGAATTCAACACAATGTCTAATTGCATTTCTCTAATGTATTCATTTGTCTACTATATATTTCCTATAGGAACAATTAATATTGTACTTCTTTAGGATATCACTGAGAAAATTGTTATAATATAAATGAGATCTCTGTCGTTGTCATAAAACACACTTTTTGGACGTCTTGCACTGATTATTCATTTACAATATACAACCCAATAAATATATGATTTTACATTAGTAGACTCCATAGTAACACACACAACAAATTGAAAATATATTGGTTGGTTTTATGATCTTGTTATTGTATTTTTAAAATTTTAAAGAGCATCATTAAATGAAACTTTTCTAATACCTTTATATTACAATAAGATGTCGAAATCTCACCTTTATACAATAAATTAGGCAAAATAAAAATTCTATATACAGCTAATTTACTTACAATAATTATTTGTCTGTAATGAAATGCTCTATTTTTTAACTTAATAAAAGCAGTAGCAGCATACTAGAGTTTATATTGTACCGCAACATGCAAGTCCATTCTTGTTACTTATAAAAGTACCAAGATATTTAAACTGGTTTGCATTCTTAAGTTAATAGCTACATAAGTTAAAAGTTTCTGAGGAATTTTTAAAATATTAAGTATATGAGAAAAAATAGTGCAATTACCACTATATTTTTCTAAATCCAGAATCTAAGAAGATAAAGTTTCTGTATGCACTTTTAATAGAATCATATTAAAAATGCCACCATCAAACCTGCATCCATCTTGATTTCTATTTCATTAAACTGCCTTTAAATAGTTTCAAAGACACCCATCACAAAATTAAAAACAATGTACGATCAAGTATGTATCCTTATTTAACATCATTTGTCAGTTCAAATGCATCAGATTTTACACTTATAGTAATAGTACTTTATTTTATTTTATCATGTAGAAGCTGTATAATAAGAATAATATGTCAGTTTTTTTTTCTTAGTGATGAAAACTTTTATTCATCAAAAAGACAAAATACACAACAGTTAAAAAAGATTTACAAATGGATAATTACATGGCAAAATGAAATTCAAGTACAATATGGTGAAGTGGAAGGGAATACATATGAAATGGGAAAGAGATATGGAAAGGGTACTTTATTGGGTATAAAATGTTTTACAAAGTAAATATTGATTTACATAGTGTAATATGAAGATTTAAAATGACACATTGAATTTTTTTAATTAAAAGATACACTTAGGAATTATTTGTAAAGTCTAGAATTCAAATATGAATAGTGTTTTAGGAGTACAATATTGAGAAATCCGATTTATGATAGATAAGTTGAGAAATAAGAAAACACTTGGAGATAACATAAAATACAGACTGAATCAATGTACTGTTCAGTTCTTTCAAATGGCCTCAAATATCTTCACAAGAGAGCAATCCTGAATACTTTGGAAAAATTATGGAAAAACTATGGAGAACAAAGAAAAAAGTCCAAGCTTCAAAATGTCTCTGCTGAAAACCATTCTAATCCATCATGAAAATCATGTGACAGCAAAAGTCCAGCTCTATCAATAACAACATTAGAAGTAATAAAATTAAATAAGATGAATCACTTGCAATTAGAATCATGAGACCAAACTGCAACTTATTTTGCAAAAACATGTCAGTTAACAACTAATTTCAATCAATGATATAGAACTTTATTTTTTGCTGCTAGATGGTGTTTTAGTTCTCTTTTTAACTAATAAGATTCTAGATGAAACAAAGTGTATGAAAGTAAGATTAATATTTAAAAGAACAGGAAAAAATAAGTGGTTAATTAGTCATAGACTAGTAGCAGTAATTTAGTTTGTACATTATTTTGAAAATGAATACATGAAAACAAATTATATTAAGCATAACATATTGTAGGAATATTTATAAAACTTCAATAAATTTAGATAATAATTTCTCAATTAAAAATGAATAGAAAATTATATAACAACGTAGTATATTGTACCGGTCGAAAATGTATGTCATCCAACAAGACTTAGAATCTAAGCAAAAGTACCCCAAATCCAATCATGCCCGAGATGCACAGGCCAGGAGGAATCATGAATTTTAACCTATTTGCCCATTCCCCAAATCTATAACACTACGGACAACACTCTACGGTGATACTACATAAATTAATTATTTCCGGGCCCGGTGCTACATCATTTTGCATGAGAACTCAGCTGATGATGATGATGAGAGATTGAGTGAACCCGAGATATAAGTTAAAACATACATAAATAAATATATTAATGAGATTCGAACAACTGGATTAAGTTTAAAAACATAACTATTTATTTTAACAAAAATTCAAAATTTTATATACGTATACTCAATTTCACGCTCTTAAAACTTTATTTTCATTACAAACATTTAAAAAAAACTTGATACAATTATTTTTTATTTAGACAGATATGAATTTAGTGCGTGGTTACAATACTGAACTAAAATAGGTTTTATTTACTATTAAAAAAAGGGGGGTTTGGATGGTAGGTATACTTTATATATTTAAAAATACTTGTAAACATATAATAATAAGAGTTTTGCTGATTATAGGACATGTATATAATCCCTTGGCATTGGATACATATTTTCATTTATAGATTTTATTTACAACACTAAAATGAGTATACATTGTGATCAAAATATACTTAAAAACATTTATTTATTTTACATTTTTGACATTTAAAAATAGAATATAGCGAAACTATAATTGTGGGAACGGCTTATTCAATAAAGGGGAGAGCAGCTTCATGAGAGGTTGTATTTAAACCCCAACTGAAAATATTACAAGAGAAAAAATGTTTCATTATCACATATCATTACGGTTTATTTTGTCAAACAGGCTAAAAGAAAAACGAACTATAAGAAATTGTGGTGTTAGCATAATAGCCGAATATCTGCGGATCCAATATATTGAGGTGCTTTATCATAATGGAAGAAAACAGTCTAGCCAACTTGCCACTCCACATTTTGTGGAATCGGCTGACAAAAGGTTCTTGGATGGAGATACAATGGGCCAAACTTTGCCGGAATTATCCCATGCATTGCTCTCGTTACGCAAGTATATATATATGTGTAGATATGGTCTAGGGACATTCATCACCCTGTTTGCAGCCTGAAATGAAGATGAGATGACTCAGGTGTTCCGATGCATGTCTCTAAATAAAGCTTAATAACATGAAAAAGTGGCCTATGCTAACAACGCTTTTAAAAATAAGAATATTAAATCATTCAGTTTAAATATTAACCTAAAGCCTTAAATGGTTTAACAAATATGTAATAATATGTTAAAATAATGACCCATGTAAGATTAAGTCATTCATAAAAAATTAAAACTATAATTAATGAAGTGTGTATTGCTTCCCCTTCTTGAATCAATACGATTATGTTTAAATATATATAAAAACTAAAATTCACGCACTTAAAAGTGCGAACAACAAAATAGAATTTGTTTACCAGCCTTTTGGCGATGATGAATAAAGAAATTTATAAAACTAACATATGCCAGATTGCAAAGTATTTATATATTTTGTATACTTTTATGATAAAATATATTTTCTTAAAAAAGCATATATTCATTTTACAAGAAAAACTCAGACTTACAAACTATTTAGAAATAAACAAATAAGAACTCATTAATCCCCCCCCCTTCTAAATTCATAGGACTGGGTTTGATTAGCATTTACAAATAAAAGTTTAGTGAAAAATATAAAAATATCATTTAAAATAAATTATAACCACACTAATTTATAAAAGAAAGTAAGAAGCGTGAGTTGTAAAAGAACGTAAGAAGCGTGAGTTGAATGAAATGTTCTATAGTAGTATTAATTTATGTTATAGAGAATCGATATAAAGAAAAGAATTAGTTTACATGCTCACCGATTAGCGAGTTGAAAAAAAAAGTTTAAATATACAGAAAAAATTAATTTAAAGAGAGTTTACAAGTTATAATTTAGGTAATACAATTATAATGACTTTGAGCTGGATACCTCAGCATTCTATGGAATATAGACAAATTTTGTCTCTTGGCCTCAATGGTTCTTTGATGGCATGGGCATACTTGAATGGTAGAAGCTACTTCATGCACGGTGAAGATTGGAGCCGAAGACAGAGGGGAAGGCAGCTGAAGTGCCTCAAAAATTATACAGCCATGAAGTCAGTTAAAAACTATTGACCTAACTCTCTCTGACACAATAGATTTTTGGTCCTATTTATACAAAACTCTAAGGTGTTCAAGGAATGTTTTTTTTAATTTAAATTTCTTATCTTTAATTTACAGAAAGATTTTACCTATTGTTAGTGGAGATGGAATCGTTAGATACCTGTCCAAAAATTATTTCAAATCAATTTCCAGATTGGAAATAGATTTGATAAAAATGTTAATCTCTAATTAAAATCAATTAGCTTTGTTTTAAATTTTACTTTAATTTAAAAATTTTTTTTTAATCATGAAACAAAATAATGTTTCCACCTCTTTAATTATTCTTGGACAGTCATCTTCCATCTTGAATATTTGTATAAATATATGAAGAAAATATTTATAAAATAAATAACACATAGTTAAGCAAAGAAATACAAAATTATTTAAAAGATTTGCTTGTGCTTTTATATATATAAAAGCTCCATTAATATATGTATATATCTGAGTCACATCTATAAAAGTCAATGTTTAAAATTAAAGAAAATTTTTATTTGAGATTTATATTTATAAACTTTTATAGATGCTTCTCAGAAATATACGTATAGTTTATATACATATGACAAAAAAAAACAGTGGGTTAAGTGGTAGAACAGTGGAGCTCGATCTTGGGCTAAGATCGACTGCTACAATATATATATATACAAACGTGTATAAAGAATATTTTTTATTTATTGTTATGTTATATAGTTAATTTGTTTCTTTATTAAATTTCTAATAATCTGCATTATTATTTAATTTTGTTTTAATTTACCTATTATTATTATTATTATTATTATTTTTTATATAGAATTTTAT